>JAHXMU010000717.1:1544893-1586458 GCA_019455685.1 Philornis downsi | reverse complement strand
TCAAATAAAGTGGGAAGAAAGTTTGCCAACGAACGAATTACCAAGCTGGACAAACATGACATCGTTTTTGAAACGCAGGTGTCGCATGTTAGAGAATCTATGATGTTCAATGTAGAGTATGGCTCCAAAGCAGAAGTCGGTCACAGTGTACTTTTTGTGACTCAACAGAACATTTTATAACCAGTTGTCCTCTGTTTGGAAACCTCGCTCCATCTCTTCGATTTAAAGAAGCCAAAAAACTTAAATTGTGCCTGAATTGTCTGCGAAAAGGTCACATGATAAAAAAAACTGTGCTTCTGGCTGTTGTCGTCAATGCTCTTCCAAACATCATACCATGCTGCATCTAGAGCCTAGCCCAGCCGTACAATCTTTAGTGTCATCGACAGATCTCGTGAGCCCTTCACGAGATCAATGCTCTTCCAAACATCATACCATTCTGCATTTAGAGCCTAGCCCAGCCGTACAATCTTTAGCGTCATCGACAGATCTCGTGAGCCCTTCTTCCTCTCAGCGCATATTAGTTTCATCGTCTGGCGTGCCAAAAACAACAACGATGAGCGTTTTGGTGACTACGGTTATTGTGTTGGTGAAAAATCAATATGGCGGTTTTGCGCCATGTCGCTCCATTTTGGATTCAGCACCGCAGCTCAATTTGATCTCAAGCCGGTTTGTAAATCGGTTGCACCTAAAATGTGATCGTGCTTGTGCAACTATTTCTAGTATTAGTCATAGAAGTTTCACAGTTAATAAATCCGTTGACATAGTGGTAAAATCTCGGCACGGCGATTACACAACCTCGTTTACAACTATGGTAGTGCCCAGTATTACGGATTAACAACCCACCATTAATGTCCGTTCTTCAGAATGGAACATCCCAAAAAATATTCAATTGGCCGATCCATCGTTTGATAAAGCTGATTGCATCGACATTTCAATTGGAGCTGAGCTGTTTTTTGAACTCATGTCTGTGGGTCAAATTAAGATGACTGCAAATTTACCCATTTTGCAGAAAACTTTCTTCGGATGGGTAGTAGTTGGTGGTGGTCTTCGTTCTCATCATTCATTATCTCTGGCTATTTCGTGTTCGGAGAAAAGAGAAGTCGAAAACAATTTTGAGAGCGTGGTGCCATTTACTGAAGACGAAGTTTTTTGCGAAAATCATTTTATGCAAAACACTTTCCGCCTCACTTCTGGTACCTATTCAGTTCGCTTGCTTCGCTAGGTGGTTCATATTAGCGTGCCTTGCATAAATTTAAGAGCTTGGAAAAGAAATTTAAGCGTTTTCCAGAAATAAAGGTCCCATATATTGCATTTATGCGTGAGCATGCTGCATTAAACCATATGTCTCCCATTTCGCCGCAGGTATCAGCAGCAAAATATTTTCTACCACATCATTGCGTGCAAAAGCTTGACAGCACATCGACGAAGCTTAGAGTAGTTTTTGATAGTTCTGCAAAAACTACAACTGGATTGTCTCTCAATGATGTCTTGCATTCTGGCCCTACTATACAATCAAAACTTTTCAACACTCTACTCTGATATCGCTTTTTCAAAGTTGCTCTAAGTGGCGATATATGTAAAATGTACAGATGTGTACGGGTACCTCAGACTGATGACTACTTGCAGTGCATGCTGTGGAGAGAAAACGAAGATGACGAGATTAGAGTCTACAAATTGAATACAGTCACATATGGTACTAAGCCTGCGGCATTCTTGGCAATTCACACCATGCACCAACTTGCAGCTAATGAAGAAGATCAATATCCATTGGGATCGGAAATAGTAAGACGTGACTTCTACGTGGATGACTTAATTTCTGGTGGCGATTCTATTGATGAAGTTTTGGCAATAAGACAAGAGGCGCACTTCCTGCGTTATTAGGAAGTGGTGCTCAAATGTTCAAGCAGTACTAAATGGCGTAGCATCGGAAAATGTTGAACAATTTTTGAATTTCCACAACAGGACGGACATTACTAAAACTCTTGGCCTCATTTTGGATCCAAAAAATGATAATTTTATTTTTTTGTTTACTCCTGCAGTTGATTGAAAAGTGGTAACCAAGCGCTCTATGTCATCGTTCATTGCTCGTCTTTATGATCCTTTGAGTTTAATTGGACCTGTCATCACAAAGGCTAAAATATTTATGCAGTATCTTTGGAAACTTGAGCTACAGTGGGATGAAAGCCTGCCCCAGTCGTTGCATTCATCGTGGCTGGAATATATATCGAAGTTCGATTTGGTCTATCGTTTTACGTTTCCCCGACATGTATCTATACCGAAATCGAATGTACAAACTCAAGCTTTTTGTGATGCTGGCTTAGCTGCTTATGGTGCCTGCGTATGTGTGCGGTCCGAGAGAGAAGATGTCGTTAATTCCTTTTTGTTGTGATCTAAATCGAAAGTATCTCCGCTAAAAACGCTTACAGTGCCAAAACTTAAACTGTCAGCTGCTTGCCTTTTAGCCGAACTTGGCTATGTTGTGGTAAAGTCTCTTACGCTTAAATGCGAAGTGCATTGTTGGTCCGACTCAACGGTGGTTCTCTCTTGTCTTCAAGAACAGCCATCAAATTTTAATGTGTTTGTATCAAATAGAGTATCTCGTATACAATCGCTCACACCTCAAATGTCCTGCCATTATGTGCCTACGAATTTAAATCGGACTAACGCCTTATCGAGGAGTGCAACTCCAGAGGAGCTTCTCCATTCAACATTATGGAATATTGGCCCAAATTTCCTCCGATATGAATCATAGAGGTGGCCCGATAGCATGAAATTCGTAGCTGATTTGCCTGAGCGTCGTAGAAATGTGCTGGTGACGACTTCACTAACGCATTTGTCGATACAATGTAAGTATGACAATTCATTTACAAAAATGCAACAAGTTTTTGCTTACGTATCCAAATTTCTATTTTTTAAAACGAGAGGAATGAAGAACTTGCAGCGCATGACATCAAAGTTGGAACTAATCTTCTAGTTAAAAACATTCAAATGGTTCATTTTCCCGCTGAATACAAGGCTTTAAAGGCAAATCGAAATATCTCATCAACCAGCAAGCTGTCTTCTTTGATGCCAATGTTTGACAATTTTGGAGTAATTCGAGTAGGTGGCCGACTTCAGCATTCGACTTTGGATTATGATGCTCGTCATCCAATAATTTTGCCCAAAAGGCATCCATTTACTGCATCAATGGTCATGCACTATCATCAAAAGCTGCTGCATGCGGGTCCACAGTGCTTGTTAGCTTCAATTCGTCAGCAGCATTGGCCTCTTGGTGGACGCAAGCTCATAAGTTCCATAATTTCTAGAAGCCTGCGATATTTTAAAATGAAGCCAAAGCTAAATAACCACATTATGGGCTGCCTACCATCTGATCGTGTGAGACCAAACCGAGTCTTCCACATCACTGGTGTTGATTTTTGTGGCCCATTCTATTACAAAGCTGAGGTGAAAAGTCGTTCACCTGTTAAATGTTATGTGGCAATTTTTGTATGTTTCGCGACGAAAGCAACCCATCTAGAAGTCGTTCAAGATTTGTCTTCTATCAACTTTGGGCACCTCAATAGTTGGCAAAAGGTTTCTGAAATGCAGTAAGCATTTTGAAGAAAATGGAGCAGTTTCTATTTGACATTGTTGCAAGAGCCCTCAAAGTGGCGTGATACAGCTGAAAACATTATTCGTGGTATCATGGTGTTGCTGAAGGATGAAAATATGCCTCCACTTAAATGGCCAATGGGTCGTGTTGCTGACGTCATATGTGGTGATGATGGTGTAGCTCGTGTCGTGACTGTCAGAACAGGCAATGGAGTATTTAAGCGAGCTGTATCAAAACTAGCTGCCTTACCAATTGGTGACTCTGTTGAAGGCATAAAGTCTTCAACTTTTTCACTGCGGCTGAAGTTTCGACATTTCTACAATATTGACCAAAATGTTTCTGGTCTTAGAACTCAAAATTCAAAAGGTGACAAATCAGGACCGATGGGGAACGAAAGGTATACGACGTGTTTTCAAAAAATAAGGTGTATTTTCAAATTTCCCGGGCTACGTACATTTGACTTTCGATTATTATTATTTTTTATGTTGGTACACTCGTCTCGAAGATATTTTGACAGTTTTATCCATACACAAGGTCTTACGGTAAATAAGGAGTATTACCTTGAAGTTGTGCGCCGTTTGCGTGAAGCAATACGAAAAAACGCCCGGAATTGTGGAAAAAAAATTCAAAAAAATTTGCATCATGATAATGCACCTGCTCACTTATCTTTGCTTGTGAGAGATTATTTGGCCAAAAACAACACCGTTATCATGTCTCAGCCACAGTATTCACCAGATTTGGCCCCCTGCGATTTTTTCCTGTTTTTTCGATAGCAGAAAATCGCCGAACATGCGAAACACTTGTCTTATTTATGCTTCTCACAAACAAACTATATGGATAAACCCGTTAACATATCTTCGAAAGTCGAATGTACGTAGCCCACGAAATATGAAAAATTAACCTGATTTTTTGAACACACCTCATACCTGTGGGTAACGCGTTAACATATTTAAAAGGATTGAAATTTGATTTTGGTAGAAATCCATACAAGAAAAACCATTTGACTGTTTGACAATTTTGCAATTCTCTGAATTTTGACCAATATGTATCTGATCCTAAAATCCAAAGTCCAAGTATGTATAAGTCCGAGTATGTACAAACGCAGGGATAGAAAAACCCAAAACACAATGTGTAATGGTTTGAACTTAAAATTAGAACAAAAACTTTTGATGGATTTTCATTTATTAGTAAATGCAATTTCTCATAATTAATAGTATCCGGCTGGCATGGCATACAGTAAACATTCTATATACCACTCTCTTTTATGATGCATAAAAATCACTCTTTAGAGCAACCCAGTGAGAATCTTCTATATAATCACAAAAACCGATCGCAATTATGCCGTCTAAAGGATTTATTTAAAAAAATACATGATCAAATTTAAATAAGAAACATCTCTCGATTTTAGCGAAATTATTTGATTCTAAAAATGTAGTAGTCTGGGAAGCACTTTTTGAATCTGAATTGCTAATAATTTGTGAACGAGTTATGTTTATTTTTTTAGATACCTTTGTCTCAAACATAACTTTGGGTCAAATCGATTGCAGTTTCTTACGATTTTTCTTCCACTTGTATACTTATACCTTTCATTAACCTTTTTTTGTCATCTCTTGGACTTTGGATTCTAGGACCAGAAACATTTTCATCAAAATGCAAAATTGTCAAGAACTATCGAATGGGGGTTTTTATGGATATGTATAAAAATTAAATTTCTACTCTTTTGAATATGTTGAGTTGTTATTCATACTTATAGCTTTCATTAACCATTAGACTTTTTTATCAACCGCGAAAAAAATATAAAAAATATACATATAAAAAGTAAAAAAGACATATAAAAAGTAAATAGTTAATTTCCGGATAAGAGTAATGGATAGTGTTCTTTTGTATAGGAAAGACTATTAAGTCTGTTGTGATTTTGTTTTGTAGTTTAGTGTATTTCTTATATTAATAATAAAAGCCATAAATCTGCAGACCTTGCCGCTGCTCATCCAAGGACAATATCTGAATAAGGACAATATCTACCCCTCCTTGCGTCAGGAGGTGTATCAGAGCTACGGATGCAGGTTCAGAGTGGTGGATGGTACTTCGGTTTATTTGAATAAACCGAAGTACTATCAGATTTATCCACCACCGTCACATCCATGTCCTCCTCTGCATCTGCAAGCTGAATCTGTAAGATAGCAAGCCCTTGGATTCGACAAGACATGGAAAATACTCGGCATTTAGAATAAACACAGTATGCCTGCGAGCCCGATCGGCCTCGTTCAATCGACCAACCTTCCAGTTGAGTTGAAAGGTGGGACTACACTCCCTGAGCCTACGAATTATGTATTCCGCATCTTTAGGAATTGTTGAGATCTATGCTTCTGCCCTGGCCACACCTCACCACTCACCTTCTTCAGAGTTGCACGATATCACTCGACCCCGGGACCAACCTGCATCGCTACAGACAGGAGTTTAACCAGGCATCTCCGTGAGAACTTGGGGGTACACCGAAGACAGAACATTTTCGACGTAATTCCACTTGCCCCTGGGAACGGTGAACCAATGCTATCACTGATCACTTTGGACCTTTGGATACCGGCACGTCACGAGGCGATCGCAGCCTCTTTCGGTCAACTTTACAGCAGGCGATGCATCCTGTTTATCAGAAATACTTTGTGCCTATTTCAGAAATTCCCTCTGCTTTGCGGTCAGTATACTTGGATCGACGTTAGCAGATCTCTCAAAAATTCTAGAGCTAGGCGTCGATTGCTGTGGCTTTTCTTCGAAGGTCTGATGTGTTTGCCTTCCGAGACCGAGGTCTCAGGCAAATTACCAACCTTGGAAGAGGTCGGATCACTAGACCTGTTTACAGGTCCAGTCTTGTTATTGTCCATCTTCGTGTCTGTATTGTTTTCTGTATCATTTTCAGTATTGTGTACCGCTGTCTGCGTATTTATTTGTGCAGTTTTTGTGTTTGTTTCGATTTGTGTTTATTGCTATTTTTTTCTTGTTTTATATTTGGCCCTACGAGTGTAGAGGTTACTAGCTCCATCACACCATAACCCCCATTAACGCAATAAGGACTATTGTACTGTTCTAACATAGTCGGTGACCCCTGATTGCAAACCTGAAAGCCCTGAGCACGGGTCGCATAACAGTCAGAGACTTAGGGGGTTTGTTTTTAGTATAACCACTACTATAATATACCATCAAATCCATGAAAGGGAGCTAAAGAGGGATGGAGAGACCCCCTTATGGTGATTGACGATAAACTATATATGCTACTTAGGTTTTAGGTGAGCCATAGGATTTGGTTTACCTCAGGGAACAGATAGCAATTTTGAGTAAACTTTGGTTGCATTACATTTCCATAATAGAAAAGTAACATTTAAGCCCCTGCATCGCGGCAATATTTGGCAGTCAATAGAAATAAAATAGAAATAGAAATAAAAAAAGCCAGATTGAGTTTTATCATTCGACAGCAGTTTCATCTACCGATCAACGAAAACTCGTCCAAGTGTCGATGAACTAAGAGAGTGATCGATATTATCGACTGGGTGTGTGGACCGGAAATTGTCTGGATATCAGACGTTATCCGCATCGTGGCCAAGAACCCGCATCACACCAAATTTTTGGTTTAACCTGCATCAAAGCTGCAGCAGGGTAGAGGATAGAAAAACGGGAAGATATTTCTTTCAGCCGCTGTATGTATCGTCTTGAAATATGTATGAGATTTGAAGGAAAACGCAAGTTAATGAAAGCCTAGATTATTGATTTTTTTTTTTAAATATAAAACAAAAGCAGTGTTGCAGCTTTTATGCAGGTTAAACCAAAAATATGTACATATGTATGTACAAAAGAGGACACAAAGTTATTTTAATAGCTCATTCACTTCATATGATTGGCATAATGATTAAACGTAAATTGCACATTCTGATCAAAGTCAAGTCAATGCGGAAATTTTTTATTAAGCAAAAAATTTAAATAATTTAATTCACAACTTAACATAGTACAGTTTGGTATATTTTTGATATGGGAATTAGATAAGTACATAAATGGTATAATTTAGACGGTCAGAGAAAGCCTTAGTTGACCTGCAGTTTTGTCGCAATCTGTTGCGACAGACGAGATTAAGTTAAAAATCCGCTAGAATATCTAATTGTATATTTGATATTGTGTTTAGATTTACTATGTTTTCCGATCAGAATATTTAATTAACAACATCGATTTCATTTTCAATACTAATACAACGTGGAATTTTCATAAGTACGGATTCCATCATAGATATTTTCATTACTTATATTAAGATAAAAACAAGGAGTGGGAATGCATATGTTAATAGTACATATACAAGTCCATGATACATTATGAATTTGTCTAGTTTCGGATAAACATTTACAGATATTTATACTGTAGTTTCCTTTAATATGGCCAGCTGCGTATTACTAAATGTCGTTTGGTTGCCCAACGAACTTGTGTCGTTGGCAATACCCTGACTTATGTTGGACTCGTCAGTTATGTTCTCATAAGACGCAATGTCGTTGGTAGCCAAAGAATTTATTTGAATATATCGCGATTTACATGATATGCACGGCGATTCCGATGATGCTGAAACGTCCAGCTGGCATTGTTCTTTCCAAATCACTTCGTCAGCTAATTCATCTTTGATAAGTATTTGAAGTTCCTTAGATAGTAACTGGGGCACGCAATTGTCTGCTCCTGAAACATATGTACACATATATGTATACGGACAACTTTGCCAAGATAAAATTTTCCAACTCGAGGATAATCAAATGTAAAACAAAATACATAAATGAAATAAAATCCACAAAACATCCGCCAGCTAAGTAAACGATTACAAATAAAAGATGTCTACTGTGTTGACTGATGTTAAAAAATAATTAAAAAATAAAGTGTATTTTTATTTAGTTTTTTTAATTACAAAGCCCGTTAAAAAATAAAAAAAACTTAGTTTTTATAAAATGTATTTATGCTATAATAACTAGACAACAAGAGGTAATAATGAAGATTCTTAACAAAAAATTGAATTAAGGAATATCTTAATGTCTTGTATTAAGTAGTGCATTAAAAACAATACAAAATAACTGGTTTGGGCTCGCGTCATTGCAATATATACACAGTTGTATATATTTCAAGCGATAGTAATAAGTCATTTGACCAGCAAAATTGTATATTTCAGAAGATACATGTTAATTGCAATTAAAAACAATGAATATAAAATCAGAGTTGGCCAGCAATAATAAAACATTAAGTAATATGTAGCAATAGCAAAAATGCCTATATAAACAATAATTGGGAAGACGTTTGTAAATTAAAAGCTGATAAACGAAAGTAATAATATAACACTATTAGTGAATATTACAACATTTGGGCAAGCATCTTTTTGGATACCGATGCGAAGACGAGTTGTTGGACATGCAAATTACATTAACATCTCCAACATCACCATCCCCCATGCCGCCACCGTTGTGTTTAATGAAAAATTTCAAGCTCTGCTGAGAATTCTTTTTCTGCAAATCTTCCAGCCGCGATTTTAGCTGCCCAGGAGATACAACTCCTCGTTGTTGTTTATCTTCTACACCGGAGAGGACGTCAATTGTATTACTGGAAAGTTTTTTACCAGTATCATTTCGCGACAATTTGTCGCTTATATGAGCGTCAGTGTCCAGGTGTTCCCTGCCATCAGAGGACGAAATTCGACTATTACTCGATGTTGATATTGAACTGTTAAGTTCAGGACATGGCGAATGCGACTCAGCGCTTTCTGGGGTATACGAGTCTTGACACGTTTGTGATGAATCAAAGTACGTGCTCAAATGCTGTGTATCTATGCGATTGACAATAATGTTTTGGGACAGCACCAAACGTTTCGAAACAAGCCGATATCTGGGCTCTGCAGGCTGCTTCTTAATTATGTTTTGACATTCTGGACATATACTGTCTACAACTGTTTTATCGTTCACATTTGAAATTTGGGAACACAAACACACGTGAATATTGTCTGAATCGATGACGTTAATGCTAACCTGTGGCCGTTTAGCTATACCTGTATTATTATTTTCAAGTTCATATTGTTCGGTTAATTGACTTCTAAAATTATTGGTAATCTGCCCAACATCGTTACCAGCATTGTGGAATAAATTAGGTCCGTTCTCGGAATAAATTGTTTCAGATTTATTCAAGGTGATACCTCCGTTTAAGTGCTTACGTCTGAGTAGATATTCCCTGAATTTTATATGTTCACATAGCTGAGAAGTATCGATGGCGACAGTGGGGATATTGTGTGTCGTTGCCTTGTTGTTATTTGCACTGGGGCCGTGACAATTACAACATGTATATGTACCTTGATTGGACTTTATGGCTATTTTTAAATAGACTGGCTGCAATCCGAAAACAACGAACAAATGAATTATTAACTGTTGGCTTACCGTTGTACAGAATAGATTACCTTATGATCTCCCATGCATACGTCTTCGCCAATTATATTATACACGACTGGTGTCGCTGCACTATTTATTATGTTCATTGCTTGGGGGCTCATTAGCACACGATCACACCAGGACGGACACCGTGTTGACATAAAATCCGTTGGCATTTCAGGATCTTCTTCATAAGGATACGAGGGAGGGAAATCAATTGAAAATTCTTTTAAGAAATCCCGCAGAGGCTCCAATTCTCGATCATATTTCTTCAGCTGCAATTCATAAATGTTATCGTAGCTCTTTCATATATTTGCCTAATGTATTTACCCAAGTTTCCTTAAACTTTAATTGGTGGTCTGCGTGGTTGAACTCCTTTTTGCCCACAGTTAAAATATTATCACCAACTGAATTACGATAATGAACTTTTGTACTGTCGCTTTTCATACTCTGAACACGATGAGCGGTAAGATTTTCTGTTAGTTCCTAGATAGAAATGGTTCAATTATCATTATTGTTTAACATAATATTATGTGTGGGTGGTGTTTAGAGGTCATGGGTATAACCACTGTTTAATAATAAAGGTTGAAATTCCCCTTTCTAGCAAATCCATTTACAATGGGTTGGCAATTATAATTTTTACGTTAAAATCTGTTTGATATTTGGTTACATTTCCACTCAAATAATATGACTAGATTTTAACGAGTAACGGCTATTGCCAATAGAAGCCCCCTCGCTCCATCATGATTATTAAAAAATGTAAAAGTCTCACTCTAAAAACGGATTTGTTTTGTTTCCTATTTTCTAGTTGCTACGCAAACATTTGGTCTCAAACGCCAAAGCCTTTTCGAGCCACCACTATTAAATTCCTTTTTCTGCATGAAAAGGTCTAGGATTCCATCCAAAACATTCAAAGAGGATTTCATCCAATTAACACCACCATCAAATCATCACCGTCATCTCCACCATTTTTTTTTTTTTTTTTTTTGACTTTGTAAAGTAAATTTATAAGGTGGGTATAAACAGTTTATGAAAGTGAGCCAAAGTGAATTGTTTTAAATACATTTAAAACCGTACAGTGCGATCGACAAAATAAGCAAATATGTACATGCCCCTTACAAAACCGCGAATAAATCGAACAAACCAAAGTGAGAAAAAGTGTGAACGATCGAACATCCAAAGTTGTATAAACGCGAAAATAAAGATAATTTAATTATCCTTCTTTCTTTGTAAAAAGCTATTTAAATTAGATATGTGCAGTATTACGGATTGCTTCAAAATTCGATTTTGTGTGCTTGTACTTTGATTTACCTACTTTATCTCTCTTCAGTTTGAGTCAAACAGACAGCTTGTTACATTGTACAGATATACGTTTGTGTGTGAGAGTAAAGTAAAGTAATAAACTTTATTTCTCTACATACTTAACCCATTTGGGAACGCTTTACACTGCACATCGTTCGTGCATGCGCGGTATTAAATGGACTTGGAAATTAATTTTTTTGGACTTGTACCGAAGTAATTTGGGCTTTAATTTTTCAACAGTACTCCATACGGCCTTCAGGCCTATTAGTAGAAAAATAATATTGCAAATTTTTTCAAAATTCAGATTATCTTTCAATATTTTGGTTTCAAAAATACACTTGCACTTCGTGCGCCCTACTATATATACGCTCTTCGGACTATTAGTTGAAAAATAGTTTGGGGAATTTTATATAAATTCTGATTAGTTTTCAATATTTTTGGTTTGAAAACTACGTTTGCTTCGGACTGTGGTAGAAAAATAATTTTGTTAATTTTTTCAAAATTCAGATTCAATATCTTGGTTTGAAAACTACGTGTACACTTCGTGCACCCTATTATACGCTATTAGTAGTAAAATAATTTTCTTTCAAAATTCTGATTAGTTTTCAATATTTTTGGATTTGGAAACCACATTAGCACTTTGTGCGCTCCATCATACATTCTTCGAACTGCTAATAGAAACATATTTTTGTAAATTAAAAAAAAAAAATCATTAGTTTTCAATAATTTTGCAACTGAAAACTATAATATCACTTCTTGTATTCTATTATCAGCCTTTCGGCCTATTCATATTCGTTTGCAAATCTTCCAGTATTTGGTAATTGTACTCAATTCGTAATGTTTAATACGCCATTTGAATTGTTTATTTGGCCATCTGATTCCTTAATAAAGTTGGAAGCTAAGTTCCTTATGAAAAGGCCGGAATCGCGTACTGCCTTTACTCTGGAAATACGATCTGCTGAATTACAACGGCTATGGAATCATGTCATTCTGACGTACAATGATTGTCTCGCGCACATTAGGGCGAAAGCAGAAGCGACGCCGAGGGAGTTTGACTCCGCTGAGGGGAAATATGATGCCTCATTTGAATCGTCCGCCCGTTGTTTAGCAATGATGAAAGAACAGTTGCAAATGTTGGCTGTTCCGATATTAGATTTGCAAGTGGTTATAAATGCAGCCGATCAAGATCGGATATCCCAGATTTCTTCACCTCGTGCTGCATCTGGGGATCAAAGACCAGTACAATCAGTCAGATCGGGAACGGTGATTCTTCCCAGAGGAATCAAGATTATGTCCATAATCTTAGTCTATCTCCGTGTGATATCGATATTTTTGAGGGCGATTTCTTGACATTTAAACATTTAGAGACCTTTTCACGGCGGTGTGTGTAAATAACGGTAAGTAATGTGGAAAGACTATGTCATTTAATTCGAAAAACTAGTGGGGAGGCCAGAAATATCATAAGCAAATTCCTGCTTACAAATCGAAGATTCAGCCTCACTTGGAATGCCTTGAAGAGTGAATATTATAATATGCGTATTCTAGTTAACAACCAATTGAGAATACTTTTTGATATTCCGAATCTTAAGCAGGAATTTTGTGGAGGATTGAAGAACCTACAACGGGGTTTCAGCAATGGCCATTTATAATGTACCGACCTCAAACTGGGATCACATTTTGGTTTTCATGTGTATACAGCGTTTGCCAAGAACCACTGTCTTTTTATGGGAACAGAGCGTAAAGAATAAATCGGTTTTATCCACTTGGCAAAATTTGGACTCCTTTCTCACGGAAAGGATTCAAACATTAGCATGCTAGCTAACTATGACCTTAAGGGTCGGAGCCCCTCTAAGAAGGCAAATGAAAGGGGGTTGAAGACTCACTTCTCAAATGTGGGTTCCTCGAAAACTTTATCTTATCGGAATAAGGTTTGTGTGCTGTACGGAAAACAGAATCACTCCCTTCGTACATGTCCCCAATTCTGCGCAATATCCGTCAATGATAGATAAGCAGTAGTGTGGCGACATAAATGTAAAGTGAACTGTGGTAAGAGGCACCACTCCTTACTACATAGGGGAGCTGTAGAAAACTACCTTCGGGAGGTATTCTTAGGGTCCAGAAATCAGTTCAATGTACGAACGGATCAGCCTACAACATCGAATAGCCTTTTACCTTCCACCTTAAGCGGACAATCGTCGTCTACGATGACTTTGAACAGACAAGCGTTTCATACCGTGCAGAATAGAAACGTATTGTTGGACACTGCAGTGGTAAATGTGGTGTTTAATTGACCCAGCTTCTGAGGCCTCATTCATTACGAAAAATTTGAAAATCGTCTTCGGCTTTCGACCATATCGACGAATGCGCCAGTTTCGGGTATGAACTCTTCTCTGACAGCCAGATCTCATAAAATTTGTTGTCTAAAAATAGGCTCTCCTGTTGACTCGAACGTCTTGATGGAAACAGCGTCTTCAGTGCTGTCAAATATTTCTCCCATCATTGGCGTCTTGTATCCCAAATCCCCGTTTGGCAAATCCTAACTGGTTTATTAATAGTCGTCCGGGTGAACAAATTCTCGTAGCAGATCTTTATCCAGAACTTTTTTTGGAGGGAATGCGACCGAATATCATGGGTACCTTGATAGCCCAGAACACAGTATTCGGATGGAGCATTATGGGTTCTCTTTCTTCGATAAATGTGTTAACTACGACCTTTACCATTTCGGAAAAAGTTAAATTGAACAAAACGTTTCCTTGCTTCGGAAACCTTGCAGAATATTCCAAACATGACATATTATCTACTTCTGATACTACCATTCGCAGAGTCCAAGCTCATGGATTATGATGAAATCACTATGTCGGACGAGAAACTTTGAAGTTCCAGTTCAAACTAAACAACAAATTAGCGCTGTCCAGTTTGCATCGAGGGATCTTTACTGCCAAAAAGCGCTGTTCCAGCGTCCACCGAGGGACCTCTGTTGCAGAACAGGGGTGTTCCAGCGCTCCCCGGGAGAACTACAACTCGTCACAGCACTACGCCAACTACTAATCACTCCGTTCGGAATATACAAAGGCGTCTTCCATGCTCCTCATGTAAGAAGTTTCATAACTTGCGGATATGTGAAGCATTTCAACGTATGCAAGTGGAAAAGAGGTTACGACGTGGGTCGTACCCACTAGATGGCAGAGTGCCATAGCCATCACAGGTGCAGAAAATGTAAAGGAAAGCACAACACCCTTTTACATGCTACTGCGCCACGGGCTTCAAAGCGTTCATTGGAGAAAACGGGAGAAGCGACAAGTCAAGCAACAGGTCGTTCCACCGGCTCCATTGCTTACCCTGCGCAATATTATACGACTTAAGCCAACTGCGGTCGTACTAGTTAAATCGGGCAAGGGATGTGTGATGGTTCGGGCTTTGTTAGATTCCTGTGGCGAGTATACAATAGTGTGTGCTGCTCTTATCCTTTGGCTCAATCTGCCAATAACTACAGTCAATGATGAATGGTTTTACGTTCTGAATGTTGCATCGTCATTAAATCCATCGCATCAACAGACCATTACCGCAAAATTAGCAGATATGGGTTCTTTACTTGTCCCGTCACAGTCTACACTAGAAAAGCTGAGGGAGACGTACAAAGCTTTCCCTTTAGCCGATCCAGAGCTTTTCGGTCTCGGCAGGTGGCAAGTGCTAAGGGCATCAGATTCCAGAGTTTCCAACACTGATGTACACCCTGTTTGGATGGGTGATCGCTGGTGAGTGCATGGGGTCGTAAAACTATAAATAAAGCTCAGGAAAAAATGATTATACCAAACAGTATCTATTTTTCTCTATAGGTTATATTATTAATGTTTTTAAACTGTAGCCTATATCTAAGCACTACTCTTAATTGCAACATAATTGGATGTTGCAAGGTGGCCGGCAACGTTTAATCCTAAACGTTTCTGGCAATCCATTTACAATCGGTTAACAGCCATCATTTTTACGTTAAAATCTTTTTAATATTTGATTACGTTTCAACTCAAATAATACGAACAGACTCCAACGGGTAACGGCTATTAAGAAAAGAAGCCACCTCGCTCCATCTATATACGGATTTCGTTACAGCTGGATCAAGCCATCTGCCCTTACGCAAAGAAAAGGTAACATTATTCTAAATAAAGGTTACACCTTTACTTGAAAGGAAATAAATTAATTTACTTTGGTTTTATTTCCTTTGTTCTAATTGCTACGCAAACATTTGGTCCTTCGTGAACCGGATATTCGGACCAAATTTGCTACGCAAACACACGGTGTTGCATATGCTTCTATTGCTTATCGTTGGGTTCCCAACATAAGTTATATGTTGGTATCTCTTTTACCGTATTTTTTTACATACTTCTCGAAAACACGTTTTGTAAACCAAATATTATAACCAAAGTTATCAAATCCTATTTCATTACAATCACGAAATTTGTAAATTTATTCCTTGAGAGATGTATGTACGTCATATTGTAAACACACGATCATAGTTAATTAAGTACGGTCAAAATATTCTCGCTTCCATTTATGGCTGATCTTCCAGATAATAAGTAAATAGTAGTAAGAGAGCATATTATTCTGCCAGTTAAGGAAACATTGAAAAATGTAATAACTACGAGATATTGAAATATCGCAGTTAAGGTCTCCTACTACAACAACGTCATTAAAACGGCAAAACATCACAAATAGGCCCTTCACAAGCACCAATATCGTCCCGTGGTAAGAAAACCATTCCTTTAACCAGAGACCTCATATAGTCAATATTTTTTCTAATTTTAATGCAAAAATCAGAGATAAAGGACAATCGTATTATTTCAAACAAAAGCTAAACGGGAGATATTTGCCTGCACTTGATACGTTTTGAACATACAGATTCATTAGGAAAAATATCATATCGCTCAATGATTCGATACAGCTCTTATACAAATTGACCACAAAACTCATCTATAACTTTATCGCAACAGCATGGACAGCAATTAAATCTACTTATAAGTAACACATGGATACACAGGCAACGTATAATATTTGCGCTTTACATTTATTACCGTTACTGAAAAGTATTAGGAACCATTTCAGATATTCAAAGAATTACAAAACAATGTGTCGTAGCAAACGGAAAGAAAACTGATTAATTGATTAGTCGTAGATTTGACATTCTTCAGTTTAAAGCCTTTTTTTAATTATGTGAACTTTATCAACGTATTAGGAACCATTTCAGACATTCAAAGAATTACGAAGCAATGTGTCACAGCAAACGGAAAGAAAACTGATTAATTGATTAGTCGTAGATTTGAGTTTTAATTTCAATTGCAATTTATTTATAAATTAATCGACGCCCATATTGGGCTATACAGTAATAGAAGTGTTGCAAACGTAGATTATCAGCGAAAAACAGACCAATGTTCAAACAAAACAAAATAAATCTTAGTGTACACGAAAAGTATAATATTGCATTAACTTCGGTTTAAACTTAAAACTTACTTAAAAGTTGATTTTATAGCTGTTTAACTCTAAACGTGTGGTTTTCCCCGTAGGACCAAACCATTTTTAATGGTTTGGCAACCGCTTTCGTAATGTTCGAATCGGTTTGATCATTGTCTGAGTTTTCACTCAGACTGCAATATATAAGTTTTTAACGAGTAACGGCTACCACCGATAGAAGCCACCTCGCTCCATCTTGTTTAAAAAATATATTAAAATTCACTTGCTATACGGACTTGATCACAAACGTATCGTCGGACATAAACCTCTGTGGTCCTTCGCGAACCGGATACCTGGACTAATACTGCAACGCAAACATTGGTCCGAGGTTGAAGAGACGAGCCAGCAATATTAATCTTTTTTTTTGCACAAGGTCTTGGATTACGTCCACAAGTGAACTGGAAATTCATCCATCATCAGTATTGTAACAATAACCATCAGTTTTATCAACAACAACATCAACAACATCACCATAATCATAATCATTATCATCAGCTTCATCAGCTTTGTCAAATCAGTTAAAAATAAGTTGCGTATGTATATTGAGTTTTCTTTTCTATGAGCGAATTTATATGTGCAAAAAATAATATAAAAGTGCCCCTTACAACGCCATCAAGGAACAAGAAACGAACTTAACAAAAGTGGCATAGTGTTATGTTGTTGTCGCGTTCAAATTTATATGCAAATTTCGACACTAAAGCGGAAACCGGACAAATTCGTTGTCCTTTCGTAAAAGTAAAGAAAGCGGTCCATTATTTCACTTTGTTGAATTTTTAATGCGCTTGGTTTATTTATTTCCAATAAATATAACTAAATTTAATTTGGCTTTGTTATTTGCGCGGATGAACAAAACAACAACTACTATAATAACCATCAACCATTTTATCTCTCAGCGGTTTGATTTAGACGCACATTCGCATTTATTGTGCAGTACGTGTGTGTGTGAAGTACTTACAAAGTAATTGGTTTTAATTTTGCAATTAATTAACCCTTGTGTGTTACATTTATTTTATGCTAACAGCGGTTATTCTTTCGCGGTGTTAATCCCGAATTGAAAATTAGCATTGAATGTTTCGAGACATACAACTTAAATATTAAAGTCAAAATTTGGATTGGGTTTCAAGTTGGTATTATCGAAACCAACATTCGTGCTTAGTGTACCCTACTATCGGTCTTTCGGCCCACTAGTAGGAAGATATAGTATTTTTGGGAATTTTTTCAAAATTCCAATTAGCTTTCGATTCTGTTTATTCGGAAACTACAACGGCACTTCGTGCATCCTACCACTGGCCCCACGGACTATTGGTATAACAGGATTTTTTTCAAAAGTTCTGATTTTAATTTTGTTTCATTGAGTTACCTTCGTGCTTGGTGTACCCTACTATCGGTCTTTCGGCCTACTAGTAGGAAGGTATAGTATTTTTGGGAATTTTTTCAAAATTCCAAATAGTTTTCGATTCTGTTTATTCGGAAACTACAACCGCACTTCGTGCACCCTACCACTGGTCCTACGGACTATTGGTATAACAGGATTTTTTTTCAAAAGTTCTGATTTTAATTTTGTTTCATTGAGTTACGTTCGTGTTTGGTGTACCCTACCATCGGTCTTTCAGACTATCAGTAGAAGGAAAGTCATTTTTGGGAATTTTTCAAAATTCCAATTAGTTTTCGATTGTGTTTATTCGGAAACTAGAACCGCACTTCGTGCACCCTACCACTGGCCCTACGGACTATTGGTAGGAAAGTCTTTTTTGGGAATTTTTTAATTGTTCATTATATTCGGATTAGACGGAATTCGATATGACCAGTAACCCATTTGATTTGTTCATTAGGGCATCTGACGCCTTAATTAAATTCGAGGCTAAATTTCTAGCAATAAAGCCAGATTCTCATACGATTTTCACTCTCGAAATACGATCTACCGAACTACGTCTGTGGAATAAGGTTATCGGGACGTACGAAGATTGTCTGTCGTACATTACGGAAAAGCCTGATACGACACCTATGGAGATAGACTCTGCCGAAGGCAAATATGATGCCTCCTTTGAGTCTTATGTTCGGTGTCTGGAGTCAATAAAAGAACAATTGCAATTGTTTACTGATCCAAAACCAGATTTGCCGTTAGATGCGAGCCCCTCAGTGGAAGAACAGGACCGCCTGTCGCGCGATATCCTTCCCGCTGTGAACACCGTTTCTAGGGCATCATCTGAGGATCGTGCCTCAATACGGTCAGTTCGTTCGGCTGGGTCACAGATATCACAAAGTGATCATATTTCGCAACGTGACCGAGTTTATGTTCATAATCTCAGTTTGCCTCCGTGCGACACAGACGTGTTTGAAGGCGATTTTTTAACATGGCCAACTTTTCGGGATCTTTTTACTGCTATGTACGTAAATAATTCCCGTTTAAGTGGCGTAGAGAGATTATGCCATTTAATTCGGAAAACCAGTGGAGAAGCACGCAGTATTGTTACTAAATTCCCACTTACGAACCAAGGCTTTAACCTAGCTTGGAAAGCCTTGAAGGAGGAATACGATAACACTCGTATTCTTGTGAATAACCAATTCAGGTTACTCTTCGACCTCCCAAATCTAGAGCAGGAATCATCTGGCGGGTTGAAAAATATACACCGTGGGATAAGTGGTTGCGTTTCGGCAATGGCCATTTATAACGTACCCACATCGAATTGGGATCCCATTCTGATATTCCTCTGCATACAGCGTTTACCACGAACGACGGTGTCTCTCTGGGAGCAGAGTGTGAAGGATAAGTCTGCTCTATCTACTTGGAAAAATTTTGATTCTTTTCTGACAGAGAGGATTCAAACTTTGACTTGTCTTCAAGATCTTAAAGGCCGGAGGGCCCTGAAGAAAGCTAGCGAGAGGGGGGTGAAGGCCCACTTATCGAACGTGGGCTCCTCGAAAACATTTTCAAGTCAAGCTAAAGTATGCGTGCTATGTGCTAAACAGACTCATTACCTACGGTTGTGTCCTCGTTTCTGCAACCTTTCTATCAATGACAGATATGCGATTGTAAGGAAACACAAATGTTGTGTAAACTGCCTTGTGAGAGGACATGAGGTGAAAGATTGCCCAAGCAAGTACAATTGTACAAAGTGTGGGAGGCGACATCACTCCCTATTACATAGAGGAAGTTCGAAAAATTCACCTCAGGGGGGACGGTTGGGTGCCAACACTGAATCCAACAGGCAATATGGTCAACCTACGAAATCAGGTGTAAATGTTCCCTCCACATCAGGCGGACAAACTTCGTCTACGACGATGAACCGACACATAAATGTCCCCTCTACTTCAAGTGGACAGTGTTCCTTTACGACGACAATGAATAGACAGGCGTTTCATACGTTACAGAATAGAACAGTTGCCTCCCACCGCGTGGAGATTAGGGCGCGTGATTAATGTGTGCCCAGGCAGTGATGGTCATATTAGAGTTGTTGACGTTCGTACCGAACAAGGTGTTGTAAGGCGGCCAATCACGAAATTAGTCATTCTGACTAATTAAGTTGCACATTTAATTTTCTTCTCAGCCATGGATCACCTACCTTTTGCCGAAACTGAATTGATGGACTATGACGAATCGACAATGTCCGACGAGGAACGAGGCACTGCATGTGTGGCCATGTCCACAGTTGTTGCTGGTCCAGCAACAAGTCCATCGACTCAAGTTGACAATGGGGTTATTGGAGAATCGATCGCCAAATACATATACAATTTGGTAATAGATAGCACTGGTCCAGTGCTTTCACCATCTATCGAAAATGTACCCAATAACGAACACAGCGCTGGTCCAGCGCTGATGGAACCAATACCACCTTTGCCATTAGAAAATAGCCCTGTAGCTGGTCCAGCATTACAGGAAGTTGTGGAAACCAAGAATTCGGCTCCGAGCACTCTCGCTGGTCCAGCGAATGATAAGTCCGCTCCGGTGCCAGATGTATCGATTGAGTCCGTTACTAAACCAAGGCGGTCCGCTTGCCCGGCTTGTAAAGACATTCACCACATTCGGGAATGTGGGGTTTTCAGTGGATTACCCATGCATAAAAGGCTGCGTTTTGTCGTTAAGAACCGCATCTGCTATAATTGCTTAGACCGAACTCATTTGGCGGCAAAGTGTCCAAGTCGGCATAAATGCAGACAATGCAAAGAGAGACACCACACTCTTTTACATCAGTCTTCGTCCGATTTTGTACAAAAATTTTCGCTTCCACGAAGCTCGGGCCTTTCACGGGCACGACGTTCAAATCGTACCAGGGAGATTCCCCCTTCTACCCGTAATTCCGACCTTTCCCAGAAGAAACAGGATTCTTCTCTATGTCGTGCATCTTCGAATGCAACAAAAATAGGGCCCTCTAGACAGCTATCAAAGTCGATTGCGGATAACCCGCCGGCTTTAAAACTTATTCCTATATAATGAAAAGACTAACTCACCCGATACCGGGATTTACAATGCTCCAGTATACTTTATTCGGCTGGGTGGTCACAGGTATATACAATGGATCATAAGGTGTATGCCCCTTATGGTCCAGCTCACGATGATAATAAAAAATAAAAAAGAAACTGAGTTATACATAGCCCAATATGTGTTTTGTTTTGTAGAGACATATTTGATTTACCTTTTAAGTAGTAGCACTTATGTAAGCAATATTCTAAGTTGCAACGGGATGTTGCAAGGTGGCGGCAATGTTTAGCTCTAAACGTGTGGTTTTCCCCGTAGGACCAAACCATTTTCAATGGTTTGGCAACCGCTTTCGTAATGTTCGAATCGGTTTGAACATTGTCTGAGTTTTCACTCAGACTGCAATATATAAGTTTTTAACGAGTAACGGCTACCACCGATAGAAGCCACTTCGCTCCATCTTGTTTAAAAAATATATTAAAATTCACTTGCTATACGGACTTGATCAAAAACGTATCGTCGGACATAAACCTCTGCGCTGAAAGGTAATATTGGTATAATAAAAGTAAAGCCTTTATGAAGGAAAGAAAACTAAAATAATTTTTGTTTTATTTCCGATTACATCAATTTGCAACGCAAACAATAGCACTATTTTACATTCCCGATATGCTCATGACCATATTAAGATACAATAAGCTTCGTTTTGCCAACATTGATTTTATGCAATTTTTAACAGTCCAGCTACAAACAAAATCGATATCATCATCAATATTCAATGTATAGTTTTAATGGTACATGAAGAACTAAAGAGAAATGATTGAAAGTTAATGACTTAAAACCCGTAAAATTATTTCATCCAGTTACTTTCAGTTGACTCTTTTACGAAGAACATCCAAAGAATCTGTTTCAAGTTTTAACTAAATAAAATTAGGGAGTTTTCATCTGCTCCTCAATTTTTTTAAGTCCATTTTTTTAAATAAAGGTCGAAAAGGGTCCTTTAAATTGTCAATTTGAATATCCCACGAAAACAATCCTTGTTAAGAAGTACCTCAATATAACATTTGTACTGAATTTTTCAGTTTATTTCTGCCATCATCGGGCGGGTTTGCCAGTCCGTACATTTGTGAGTTGACTACATTTTACACTAGGAGATGAAAGAATCAATGAAATGCGTGATATTGAAGTAACATGTATAGCCGAAATATGCTTCTGTAAGATTATACACATTTTGATTTGAAGCTTATTGTACCAGAAAAGTTTTCCACCATTTTATCTTCAGCCATTAGAAGCCTCATGACACCCCATGCACAAGAGTCATCAAAAGTTATTCACATACTGTTAAAAATTATGAAACCTCACAAATAACTATATTTCGAGCAAAAAAGAAAAATAAACACCAAAAATTATCATTATCTTTCGAGCGAAAGAATCAAAATCAAAAATAAGTTTAATTTTTTGATTGAGAAATAACTTGGAAGTAGTTTTAGATAACAAACTAGGCTTTAACTATCATGTGGATAATGTAGTCCGGCGTTTAAATTATTCACTGCAAAGTTTTTATAATACTGATTTAGTGTTGCCCAGATCGATTAAGGAGAAATTGCTTATATCATGCCTAGTATTCTATATTGTTTAGAGTTACATAGTGGCACTAATAAACAAAATATGAGGAAAATCCAAATGGCGTTTAATCGAGTTATGAGATATTTGTATTCACTGAGGCGTCGTGTTCATATAACACCGTATGTTAACTGTTTCTTAGGTTGTAGTTTTAAAAATTATATTGATTTTAGGTATTTGTTGTTATTTTATAAAGTTGTTCGATTTCTTTTTAATTCATTTAATTTTTCACATTCAACTCGTAATAAGCAGCTTCTTATTCCTAAAATAACCATACTCATGGGTCGTGCTTTTGTAGTTAGAGTAGCTCGAATTTACTATTAAGCCATTTAAAAAGTTTTAAATTATGTCCTGATTCTTACAAAAGACACTTTCTACAACACTTTCAGACTTTACTATAAAATTTTGTTTTCAATTAAATTGTGAGCAGCCTTTCTTACATATCGATTATCTCATACTTCCAGATTATATACCGATTAACTTCTAACTTTTGAACTAGTCTTTCCTTCATACTTTTTTTGTCTTTAATGATCATGATTTCATATTATATTTTTACAAATTTTATATTTAATTTTTATTACGTGTTTTTTTTTAACTTATATTATATTGAGCAGATTAATAGATGAATTGTTGCATATTTTAATTTACTTATAATTGGCCGGAAGGCTTTAAATTACAAGCCAGAAATAAATAAATAAATAACTAAAAATCAATAAAACTAAAGAAATAAGGTCAAAGCAAAAAATAAAACTTATAACATTATCGTTACAGTTCAATCTTTAAAATAAAAATTATAATCGTTACGGTCCATGCCTGTAACTACAGCCAAAGCAACCGACATGTATAAACAGAGCTGAATATGTTCCAGGAACGAAAAGATAAGCGATCGTTCTATATGGTTTTAAAGTCTCAGTAATAACCATAATTTTAAGATGTCCATGACAAATTATATATTCAACGCAGTAAATGTAGTACAATTACTACAGGTAGCTGATGAATGCTTCATATAAATTATTTTTTCCATATTCATTGGAAAAATAATAAATTTTTGTTACGTCTTTTTAAAATCCTTTAAAAATAAATTGATTTAATTTGGCTTCCAAGTCTGCGACGCATGTGCGATATAATATGGCAGAGGGAATTTATTCAATTATCATTCAATGAAAAGTGTGTAATCATCCAAATTTTTTCGTTTTGCTTTATAAACTTCCTGGTAGTACTACCTTCTCAAGAGAAAACTAGGTGCAGTAAGGTTAGAAGGAATTGGGAGCCGAGGAAATGCGAGTTTCTTGTAAAATTCACCAATGAAAAAATTTTCGTCATAAAATAATATTATGACATAACGGAATAGGTGTGACAAATTAGTACCATATTACTGAAATCTCATATAGTTAAAAGGGATTCACTTCCGCCTTAGTTCTCGAAAGAGAAGCTCTTTCAGCACCTTGAAGAAATATTCTGGTAGCAAAATTAATCAGCCATCCCCCTGCATTTGAATTTACACAAAGAAAAAATTTCACGAGACATTGTTTATTCGTGAAAGAAGTTAGCGAAGTTACAGATTTCTTTGTATTGTTTTTACGTCATACTATGCGCTTTAACATATTTGTAAAATTGCAAAATTGCCTTTTTGTATTACAAGTTTCCAAATATATTATTGAATATATTATGACGCAAAAACGTAAATTGTTCGGATTTTGGTGTTGAAAACTGGCAAAAAAAAGGATTGGTTTTCCGCTTAAAAACATAGTCCTATGTTTGTTGGAAAAAATTAACTTCAAATTTCGCGACAATGGTCGTGTTTTTAGAGGGCTTTAAAAACTGTCGACTTTTTTTAATTGTCATTTTTCGAGTATATCGAATAAACCGAATATTTTTAGTCGAAGCCCACGTTTTTTAATGCCCAATGCAACGCTATTTTACTCAAACCTAGTTAAATAAATATTACAGACATACCTTTCTTCCACACAAAAATAGTTAATCTGTAGAAGAATTGTATAAAAAGGGCTTTAGTTCCTATAAATGTTGACTGAGAATTTATGTCTGAATTCCGCCACATAGACAGATCTTCTCAACCGTGTACCCAAAAATCAATGTTAGTAAACTGTATATTTAGTTTTGTCTATCAGTATTTGAAAGAATATGCGACTAAAGAAGAAACCAAATAATAACTTTGGCGACGATAAAGACGTGAATATCAGATGAAACATGAGATTACTCATAGAGTTTTAAAGTTCGCTAATGTTACTATAAAATATTTGTTTAACTGACGCTTCTTTATTGTTATTCATTCCTAAAAGTGCTACCCAGGAGACAACTTATCGAAAAAATAGTAATTAAAGCGACACTCCCCCGAACTTGACTTATTAATTAAAAATATATATTTGAATTTCAGTATTTTGAAAGAAAAACTGGAAATTATACTTTAATATAATATTAATATTTATAAAATGAATAGGAGATTGAAAAACTTCGTTTGATACAAATTTTTAGCTGAATTTGGAAAATGTAAAATTGGGATATTCTACTTAATGTTGATAAAACAACAATTTAAATTAAACATTTCCATCTGTGGTTGGTATATTTCCATTTTATATTCAACTGTTACATGCAGTACGAAAATAACCAATTGGAACGACTTATAATTAATGCCTTCGGGGCCAACTACGATATCGTTAAATGGAGTAGTGTCCTAATTTGCCTTTTAGAGTTCCCAAATGGTCCAATAATTTCTGTTTTTAAGAATTATACTTAGCTAATTTTGTGCACGCAGCGCCTTTTTAATTTCTTTCCTCAATATCAAGTTATCTTTACTCAAACTCATACATCTCAATTTCGTCTCAATTTCACTTATTTTTTAGTGTTAATGCTATGCTGACTTTTCGCGGTGAAACTATATGCAAAAAAATGGTCGTGGGTTTTTCGCCAGGAAAATTTTTTTCGGTGGCAAAGCCAACCTTACGCAAGGAAAAAATTCCACCTAAAATTCTGTATACTCGTATATGAAAAACATCATAACGAATATCCAAAAACATCGCCGTTATATGTATTATTTGTAATGAATTGTCCGAACTTTTTTGATTTTTTAATACTGCGTGGAAACTGAAGATAGAACATTCAGGCCTTCCACAAACCCCAATAAAATTAGTTTTCATAATATTTTCTTAAACTAGCTATCGGTTAAGATCATCAAAACTTTGCCGATCCCTAGAAAAAATGTGAAAGTGTAATATTGAAGACTATTTTACTTATAATAAAAATTAAAAAAAAAAAAATGTTTCAAAAATCAAAAAATTCAAACTATAACTGTAGAAGTAAGTAGTGAAATGCCTAAAACCGAACAATTGACCTTCCTAGCTCAAAAATATTAACTATTCCATTCTCTAAGGAATATTAGATATTAAAAAATTGGGTATATAGTTAGAGCTGCTATAACAACAGCAACACTCCAATATTGTTGTGAAAATATAAAACATTGTAAATGTTCATGTAAATAATTTATATCTTACCTTAATTACACCTTCTGTATCACATCTAAAATTGTAATCACCGAACAAAAAAAAGGGGGCGAATCCATTCTTTTCATCCAAATGAAATCTATGTAGATGCAAATAATAGAGATTTACTCTTTATTACAGTCTTTTCAATCTTGCCTTTCTAAAGTATGCACAAGTGCTCTCCTTCTCGTCCTGCAATATACGGACGGGAACTCTTCACAAGCAGCTAAGTTTGAAGCGTCATGAAATAGATGTATATTGACTAGATCGAAAATTGTTTTCTGGATTTCCCAACGCGTTCTCATGAATCCTTTTCTGGACCACTTGCACTAAAATAATTAAGAATTGCAACTATATTCGGTTAGGCATAAACTAATCTTAAAAATCAAAATGATTTGCAATGTGTAAAAAATATATTTTCTACGAATCAAGCTGTGTAAACAAATACCTCAGGGAAAAAATGTTGTGGAAATTTCGATTTCTCTTTGGTGGCTATGGTTTCTATGTTACCGGAGTAAATGTTTTTTCCTTCAGCATTTTCCCAATTATGCGTAAGAAAATTCCAAATTCTAACGTTATTTACATCTTTGTGAATAAAATATAGATTTCCAAGTGCCTGAAAATGCAGAAAAAATTAAAGACCAAGATGTCACACTTGACATATGAAATGAATAAATTATTATTTACCAATAAATATATATTATCTATATAAATCAAAAAAAGTTACAACGCAAAAATAATTTTTACTGTCTAACTATTTTTCAAGTGTGTCTGTTATCTTTCTATTACACCTTGTATTCTCTAAAACTGTATTTGTATTATTCGTGGAATATCTATATGTCCACATATCTATAAATTTATATATCTATATATGTCTAGATGGATATGTAGATATTCCACAGAGTAAGATTCAATAGCATTATGATCAGAGACACAATTATGAAAGAACATTTCAAAGCCCACTCATTGAGGTTATGTGGCATTATGGAAGGTGCCTTAACGACCAAGGTATATCTTAATGACCAGCTATAGCTCTTCTAAATTTTCCGAATTATAGTCTATTTTAAATGATTATTTTTTTTGCTGCTGCTATTCCAGGGTACACATTCTATAGGAATGATCGTAGAAACTCAAGAGGTGGTGGAGTTGGTATTTATATATCCAAAAAAAACTACACAAGATTAAGATTAAAACTTCAGTATTAGGAAAATGTGAGTCACTATTTCTTGAATGTTGTTCTGGCAGCACTAAATACCTTTTATGATTTGTTTACCTGCCGCCGCCTTAAGGCGGCTTAAACTATTCTAGGCTAATCTTTTTTTTTTTTTTGTTTTTTACATAATTGCAGACCTACCCCTTAACCGACTACATGTTATTGAGTGATATTTCAATGGCTTGCCACTCAGGACAAGTCCAATGTCCGTCAATCTCACATCACAGGCTTATTTTTGGTAGCTTTGATATTACTATTAAATATTCTGATACTATTGAATATTCTGATTTGCGGAGTATCGTGCTTTTGACAAAATTAGCTGGGAAGGTTTGTTAGTATTTCTGGATAAAATTGATTGCGATTTTCTAATTTAATATTGTCAATTGCAGACGTTAATGTAAACATTTTTTACATATGTTCCTTTACTACAGGGGTTTTACCAAGGGGTTTGTTTTTTTCGCATATAAAGTGAATCGGAATTTAAGGCAGCTGCAGAATTTTTTGCAAAAACAGAAAAAAGTGAAATCTGTTATTCGGAGGGAGAAAAGAAGATACTATTACACACTATTCAGTGGCTTAGATTCCTGTGGCTTTTTGACGAATTTTGAGAAGTTCTGGCTGTATTCGCAGCTGTATCTTGGAAAATAAAATTAGATTTTGTCTACATTGCTTTTTTACATTGGGCTCGTCAGAATTCATTGGAAATAAATCCGTTACAGGCTAAATCATTGCTTTCGGTCATATAGTTCCACATGTTGGTGATTTGAATGTTTTCTTGAGACAATCTAGAGTGGAATTTGTTGGTAGCTGAAAATGCTTAGGAGCTACTATAGATTATAAATTGAACTTTGAAACACGTATTGGTTGTCCCTTTAAAAGGAACTTCCTTTTTTATTATAAAACGTTTATTAGTGGTGTGTCTGCTCCAATATGTTGCTTTTTCAGTTTTTCTGTATTTGAAACATCATTTGTTGTTAGAATTGCTTGATAATAATTTGCCAGTGAATTACACGTATTCTGGTTCGATTAAGGATTCTGAAGTTTTTATCTTTGATATAAAGTAAAATTTATAAGGAAACTATGGATGGCACCAATGTTAAAAAAATACCTTGCATATATTTAGTTCATTTTTTTTCTATTTACGATGTGCAGCTCTCTTTCTTACATATCAGTTCAGGATTTTATCCAATGTAGTACATGTTTTTGGTCTTAAAGACTTAGTATTGCTGTATGATGATAAATAAATGAATAAATATTCGAACTTTATACAAAGGCCGTATAAATGAATCCCTGGGTTCGGTGTATTGGGTAACATGTGGACAGATGCTGCCGACAAACTTACCTGCTCCTTGGTGATTTTACAGAAGATTGGATTGAAAAAAGCATGTAGTTCAAAAAGATGGTGAAATATTTGTCGTTAATGTTAACAGTCACACACATCCGTAGCTTTATATCCTACCAATTTCAACAAAAAGAAGGGGAAGGGAAAGGTCAAACCGTACCCTCGCCACGCATCAACATCTTTTAAACAAAAACATGAATAAAAAATAAAGAACAATGGACTGGATATTCTTAAATTAACTAGCTAACTAACACAGTATACAACTTCATCAGTTATGTTAGCTTAAAATATCAAACTCAAAATCGCTTGAGCACGACTACATTACTACATTACGTTGTAGCTGATGGCCTCAGCTGCTAATTATACATATTAACCTCTTATATACATATGCGTATATTAAACTAAAACAATTCACCGAGACTCCCAATTATTATCGCATTGCCAAAAATTGCGCAATTTTGACATCTTGTCGCTGTTACCTTGTTCTATTGTCTCTTTGGTCAATATAATTTAGAAGGCACAACCAAGCGATTCTAAATATGTATTTCTTAAATTCAACGGATGTTCTTTGACTCGCTTCGAATCATTTAAAAGAATTATAAATGGAAAGAAGCTAATGGGCTCCAATACTATGTCCGTTACACACACTTGTTACAGCAGGACAGTACAATTATGCCTTCAATTATATTTCGTACCGACGTGACGTTAACTTTGGGTATCCAAACTTGAGCAGAAATTATGAGCCGTTTGGACCATCTTTGGCCTTTAAATTCGATGCCATTTTTTGGCTCTCGCACGGTAATTAGGTCCAACAGAGGTCCCAATAATACTAAATCGAATAAGATGTAATGTAGTATATTACTTAGTGGACAACAAATGTTACGAGATTAACCGTAAACACCCATTACCGTAAAATGTTCTGCTGATTTAAAGTCTTCGTCCATATAAACTCGGATGAATTCAAAGCCATGCATTTCGGGCGCTTCGCATAAGTGTTTTATAAATTCCTGCACATATTCCATAGATTTTTCATACGTCTTTCCTCCAACTTCCTGTAAATGTAAAGCCAAAAACTTCGGACTAAGCTCGTCAATTTTCCGGAGGAACGACGTCAGCCAAGGCCTGAGCAAACGCTGGGGCTATAAATGAGGTTAAAGCAAAACATATTTAGTACGCGACAAATCAAATCAATTCACTAAAGGTACATACATCTTCGAACAAACTTCCGACGTTGGCTGTCACCAACAGAGTTTCTACACTTTTACCATCACATGCCTGTGGCCTTGTCGTTTCCATCGCAGGGAAGAACTTTGTGGTATTTAAACTTTTTTATTTTATACAAAACTCCCGAAACATCGATACGACGGCTAACTTAGTTCAATAGATACATATTTTGTTAGGATTCGCGGTTATACATGGATGGCGGTGACACTGCCGTTGAACGTAGATGGTAGACAAAATCTTGTCGGGACCACACAAATATTGCCGGCGGTCAGCGAAAGAATTCTATAATTCAATTAGTGTGCTTTGATGAAACTAGAAATATGTATTAAAGAAAATACATTTGTCGGGGAAATCGGCTTTCATTGACACCACAAATGAATGATAATACACAGAGAGGAGTGTGGGAGAAACCTCAGTAACAAGACAAACAAGACAGTATTACCATAACAATATTTCGTAGCATTTGTATTATATTTTATGAAGCAGACAGCAGAGTCTGTCTGTCTATCGGCCGTTGCGGCTTTAACTCGCAATAACCCTCGGCCGCTTAAACATCGGTCCATAACATTTATTATTGTATATTAGATAAACATATTTGCCCTGGAATGATGGATATACTCGTACTGATTTACAAATTGAATGTATTTAAAGCCGATAGTTGATTATTATACAACGCTAACAAATTTAATACAATTTACAAACAGTTTGGTTAAATTTTCTTATTAAACATTAGTTATTTTTTTAGTTTTTCAAGCTTTTTCAAGAATTAGACACCATTTCACCATACCATACCATAAACCGAGCTTTAAACAAGTGCATGTAACTAGATGATCCAAACAAATCAATTTAAAAAAATCTAACCAAATACTGGTATTGGCCTCAAGGGGAATTCTGTTTTTTAGTCGGGCAGTAACTAACTGCGAATTAAGTAAGCTTATTATATATATATTATATATATTATAAGACGTATATTATATATGTCTTTGGTTATCTTCACAATTGAGAACAACACTTCGTTAATCTGACCTGCCAAATTTTCCATATACACATTCCGTATAAAGCCCGTAAGCATCTGAAACGTATTTTACGCAATGAAAAATGGTTCTGCTTGAGGTGAATAGAAAAAATTAGGAAAAGTAAAAATTACTCCATCATTTCTTCTTTTAACCCTACTTTTATGGTTTATCGAAGTATATTTCGGCCGATTGAATGGACGGCAATTGCCCTAAAAAAATATAGACGGCGCAATCGGATCATCGGAATCAAATCGACGTCAAACTCAGGCATTTAATCGGCAGCATAGTTCCAAGCTGACCGATGAAAAACCGGCAATCCATCACCAGAGCTCCAAGCCGGCTATAGAAATCGGCTACACGTCGCTGCTGGCCTAAACGTCTTTTCATATATGTATGAGCCTGCAATGATTTTTGCAGGGAGTTTCAAAATACAAAAAGCTAATAAATAAAAAACTGACTGAAATTCGAATTAATTTTAATACAATACTGTAGTTCTTTATTTGAGCGATAAAAAACAAGTGCAAACTAACTTCAAATGCACAAACGGCATGAAGTCTAGCAAAACAGAAACATTCAGGTATGTTCCAGATTCTACTTTGAAGTTAAAGTAGTTTGTAATCACTTCAATTTGACACTTGGGTGTTCTGGATTTTACTTTTTACTTTTCATTTCTGTTTTGTTTTCGAACATAAAATCGTAGTGAATTGCATTGTTCTAGAAACCACTTTTAGGCAAAAAGAAGTGGTTTAAAAATACTCTGAAATTTTATTGTGAAACAAAAATTTTTGCACACAAACATGTAAGCATAATAAATAAAAGTGGTCAGATTCCTTTGGATGAATAAAAATTTTTCTTGTTTGAAGAGGACAACACAAGAATACAACACAAGATGCAATAATGCTCCTTTTTATGCAAAACAATCCAGACCTGGAAAAAGGGGGCCATGTAAAATTGGAAGAATTGTGGAATCTTTTTGCGGCTTAGAAATTTCCACGTGAGTTCCATCAACGCATCCTACTACACCGGGAATACCAAATTTTTGCATGAAGTGGCGCTTAGACAAATTTTGTTCATCAACTGTCATTTTCAATTTAATCCACCTAGGACAAATATATTTTTCTAGAACAATAAGCACTCGATTTAAAATTTTGCAGGTGGTGCTCCGTGCTAAGGCCACATTAGTGTATTTTCCGACCTCTCGTTGAAATCTTCCTTCTGCTAAAAATCTTAATGTGGCAGCAAGCTGTAGTTCTGCCGGAATGGATGACTTGGGCAGTCTCAGTTTTATGCAATGTAAAATGTTACGAAATGCATCTTTGTTGATGCGATAATTTTGTAAAAACCTAATAGTTTTTATTAAAAGTATATTGAATGTAACTAAGTACATACATGTGTGTACTTAGGTAGTGTCGCCCATATTCAGAAGATTTGAGTGATCCCGCAAAATTTGCCTTTGTAATTTTGCGGGCGTATTCATTGGTTTGGTATACAGTGGACACTAACACCGCATTCATTATTTATTTATCCTTTATTTATTTATTTGTCCTTATTATTTATTTATCCTTTAATTCTATGCACAAAAAATCGCAAATAGTAGTTTTAATAACTAAATTTTATTTTCAAGTTAATCACCCTTATCGCGGTAGGCGTAGTCGCGTCGTTTTTGTGGCGTTTTTAAAAATCGGTATCATGTAAGGCGAAAACGACAAAAATACGACGCTGTTTGCCACTCTATTACAAATAATCGTATCGTGAGTGTCGTTTTCGTCAGGCGAATTTAAAAAAAACAGTCGTTAAATTTTTCGAGTACGACAGTTGCAAAAATGGCTGCTAACAATATGTAAGTCAATGAAAAAAATTTTTTTTTTAATATTCGTGACAAAATACTCATTAATAATCATGTTTTTATAAATTTAAGGATAAAAATCACTACGCCCAAACAATTTGAGATGCTTGTTAAAAAAATGGAAAGTAACCCTGAATTAGCTAGAGGCTACAACAAAAATTTGAACAAAATTAATGTTAAGGCTGAATGGGCAAAAATTGCGGAGGAGCTTAATGCAGTCGGTCCACCAGCCCGTACTGGAGAAGGATGGATGAAGGTGTGGGCAGATTTCAAATTTAAATTAAAGAAAAAGCTTGTTCACAACAAAGCAGAGCTTCGCGCAACAGGTGGAGGGCCCTTTAAGCAGTATGTCCTGTCTACTGTGGAAGAAGTGGCAGCTAATTTGCTCCAAATACAATTAGTAATAAACCCCGGACCATCATTTGGGATTGGAATAGAAAGAAGCGAGGAAGAGGAAGTTGAGCCAACAACTGCGAACTCATATAGCTGCGACGATAGCCAAGAGACCTCAACTGTTAAGCCTACCCAAAGACCAAAGGCAAAAAATAAAATGTCTCTTCTTGAAGAGCAAGTGAAACTACAGCGAGAATTGTGCGAAACAATAAAAACAAAATTAAACGAAATAGAAAGATATTCCAGAAAAACATTTAAGTTAAAGGAAGAAAAATTAAAATTTTATAAAATGGAACTAAAAGAAAAAGATCAGCATAGAAGAGAACTTTATAAAATAAGAAAAAGTGAACTGGAATTGAAAAAAAGAAAATTAGAAATAGAGGAAATGAAGTATCGTTTGTAATTATTAATAAGTAGTATATGTCATAGGTTTCGATTAAGTTTAAGTTTATTTACGTTTTGAATTACCTTTTTTTTAAATAAAATGAATTGTTAAGACTATACATTTAAAGCTTGCATTATTTTCATTCTAATATCTGAAGGTCTTAGTTCATCACCCTCAAGTTCATCAATCTCTATTTCTTCAAATTCCATTTCGGTTTCAGGCCATTCTATTTTATAATGAATGCAAATGTTGTGCAAAGTCGCACAAACATCTACAATTTTTCCTGCAAATTCCGGAGAATAGTGAAGTTGCCTTGCTCTCAATATGCAGCGAAATCTATTTTTAAGAACTCCTATTGTTCTTTCTATCACATTCCTAGTCCTAGAATGTATTTTACGGTTGCACGGTTGCATCAAAAGGTACTCTTTTCAAATTTAAATCTATTACAAATACGTCGTTGGCGTAAATTTTACGCGATACCATTAAACATGAAAAACGCCTACGACTACGACAGCCGTCGTAATACGACTACGCCAACCGCGATAAGGGTGAATATCAGCTGTTTACAACTTCTGTTTTTGAACTTCATTTCATATGAGAAAATGGAACAACAAACCACTTCATTTGCAGAACATCCAAAACGGAACGTTAACTTTTCAAATCGTATTTTACTTTAATTCCACTACTTTTCTGGAACATACCTGATTATTTATTTTTTATTCGTCTTTTTAAAAGTTTCTACATTTAATGATGTCTTAGATCTTCGAAAAGACATAGACTGACTTAATAATTGGTGCCTTTTAAATAAGCTTTCATTGAACACGGATAAGTGTATTCATGTTTCTTTTTCGCGTTGCAGAAATCCGATTCATGCTGTGTTCAAAATTGGTAATTTTTCTCTGAAATCGGTTTGTTGAGAACTGGATCTAAGTGTTCTATTTGATTCCGGCTTGACATTTATTCCGCACGTCAATTATGTTATTCCTAAGGCATATAAAGTTCTTGCGTACATTAAAAGGAATTATTCAGAATTTTCTGACCCCAATACATTTAAAATAATTTTTTATCATGTGTTAGATCTAAGTTGGAATATGCTGCTTTTATTTGGTGTTCTTATTCCAATATTCATCCTGCACGTATCGAACGGCTGCAGCGTGTGTTTTTAAAGTTTGCTCTTTCTTCATTTAGATTTAAAGAAACTCTCCCAACCTACAATTCAAAATGTTTTTACTTGGATTACAGACATTATAATATCGTCGTAACTTCCAGACAGCACTATTTGTTTTTGATATAGTCGGAGGTTACATAGACTGTTCTAATCTTTTGGCACAGATTCCATTTTACGTTCCACCTAGGTGTCTCCGGCGAACACATATTTATGGTATACCTCGGCACTTTACTTCTTATGCAAAAAACAGTACTCTGAATCGTGAATTTTATATTCTTAATGAAATTAATGAATATGCCTTGAATCAATATTCCAACCAACTCATAGAGTTTGACACATCTCAATATTTGTTTCGATATCTTAACAGATTTCTAAGGTTAAATAATTATATTTTAAATTGTTTAAATAGTATATATAATATAAAATTATTACTGTTTTGCCATTTAGTTAGTTAGTATATAAAGAAATTTTGTTCCATAGGCTTAAATAAATGAAATGAAATAAAGGGCAACCAACTATGTATGTATCTGTACATGTGCGATATGTATGTATGTGTAGATATGTGTGCGCAAACAGAATCAAATACAAGAAAGCAAAGCAGCAGATATAATTGCAAAAATATTGATGTGCAAAAAAATTAAAGTAAATAACGACGACAGTAATTCGCAGGGCCAGCAGAGCGCAGAGCCAGCTCTGCGCTCAACATTCTCACCCCGTTCAAGAGTTTAGGCCTTCAACAGAGTCCCCAATTGGTAAAGCGGCTAATTTTGATACAGCTCGCTCAAATACTCCATTGCCTGTTCTGACAGCCCCGATGCGAGCTACATCATCATCACCACATATGACGTTGGCAACACGACATTTTAAGTGGGGGATTGATATAAGTGGCCAAGAGCTAGCACATCAAGATCATCAGGGTCTTCTGATATAGGGCAAAGGGGACGAGAATTTAAAATTTCCGAAATTTGGCACACCAATGTGCGCAGTTCATCGCATGTCAATGTGTTCAGACCAACTGTGCGATAAAAATGGAATTTCGCAGACTTCACAGCAGCTTCCCACAATCCATAATCCAAAATGTGTCGACCTGGGTGGTATAAATTTCCATTCTATGCCATTGTCGAGACACAGATGATGAAGCTCATTTAGATGGGATTGACTCAAAAACAGCTGCTTTAATGCTGTCAATTCATTTTTTGCGCCTACAAAATTTGTTGCGTTGTCGGACTAAATAGTTTTGGGTTTAACCCTAGTGGCAACAAATGACGAAGAGCACGCAAAAAAGCCGGTATGGACAAGTCTTGAACGACTTCAAGATGAGTTGCTTTCGTCGCGAAGCATACAAAGATTGCCACATAACATTTCACAGGTGGACGACTTTTCACTTCAGCTTTGTAATAGAATGGGTCAACACCAGTGGAAGCCCGGTTTGGTCTCACGCGATCAGATGATACCCAGCCCATGATGTGGTCATTTAGCTTTGGCTTCATTTTAAAACATTGCAGGCATCTAAAAATTATGGATCTTATGAGCTTGCTTCCACCAAGAGACCAATACTGCTGACGAATTGAAGCTAACAAGCGCTGTGCACCCGCATGCAGCAGCTCTTGATGAAAGTACATCACGATTGATGCAGTAAATGAATGTTCAAAATGGCAAAATTATTGGATGACGAGCATCATAATCCAAAGTCGAATGCCGTAGTCGGCCACCTACTCGAATTACTCCAAAATTGTCAGTAATTGGCATAAAAGAATACAGCTTACTGGATGGGAGATACTTCGATTTGCCTTTAAAGCCTTGTATTCAGCGGGAAAATGAACCATTTGAATGTTTTTAACTAGAAGGTTAGTTCCAACTTTGATGTCATGCGGTGCAAGTTTTTCATTTTTTCCTCTCGTTTTAAAAAATAGAAATTTGGATACGTTAGCAAAAACTTGTTGCATTTTTGTAAATGAATTGTCATACTTACATTGTATCGACAAATGCGTTAGTGAAGTCGTCACCAGTACATTTCTACGACGCTCAGGCAAATCAGCTACGAATTTCATGCTATCGGGACACGTCGATGGTTTATATAAAAGTAAATTCGGGCCCTTATTCCATAATGTTGAATGGAGAAGCTCCTCTGGAGTTGCACCCCTCGATAAGACGTCAGCCGGATTTAAATTCGTGGGCACATAATGCCAGGACATTTGAGATGTGAACGATTGTATGCGAGATACTCCATTTGATACAAACACATTAAAATTTGATGGCTGTTCTTGAAGTTATGAAAGGATCACCGTTGAGTCGGACCAACAATGCACTTCGCATTTAAGCGCAAGAGACTTTACCACAAGTTCGGCTAAAAGGCAGGCAGCTGACAGTTCAAGTTTTAGCACTGTAAGCGTTTTTAGCGAAGATACTCTCGATTTAGAGTACAGCAAAAAGGAATTAACGACATCTCCTCTCTCGGACCGCTGCTGAGTCTATCTCTCCATTGAAACGAACTCCCACCCAAGCTCGACGAGTCATAGCCGTGCATTAATTGAAAAGATGTCAGTGTGGCAGTGGGAAGGTAGACTATAGAAACGAATATTCAATCTAATTCGGCATTTTTTTGTTTCAAAATTAAAATAGTGAAGAAATCTGACGTGCGAGGTAAGCGACGCCTGAAGAAAGTGGAAAATGTTCGAAAGGAGAATACTGAGTGCAAAGTAAAAGACATGATAGAAATTGGCGCCCAACGTGGGGCACGAAGAAAAGTGAATACGCAAGTTTGCTAGGTAAAAACTTGTTGGGGTCCCGAAAACGGATCATACGTTGGTGATTCAATTTAAATTAGATGGAACATGATGTTTTTTTTTTGTTTTTGTTTGTTCTTTTTCCTCGAGATGCAATCTATGGGAGTGAGTCATAACTTAGGAAAATCATCTTGAGTTATTTGCCACACTAGGGTTGTTAAAAAGACCTGTGGGTTTTTCTTTTGTAAGTCTTACGGGCTCACTAACTACCAGGGTTAATTGCGATAGAAGTTTGAGCACAGGTAACATAAGAAGAGGTGATGCATAAGTCTAGAAAATTGTTGCATTTGACTTTCTATGAGCGACGGTCACATTTTGAGAAATAGGGGAAGAAAAGAAACAAGATCATGCGTTGACCATCCACTTTAATTGAGATCGCAGAAGAATTGACTCGGCGACGAGAATAATTTGGGTTTTCACCTACTTTACATCATCTCAATACCTAACCAGTACGATTAATAAATATATTTATTGTAATTAATTAATTTTACAACCATATTTTTTTATAATACCATAGTGTATAAGAATGATTACATTGGATATATTTAATGAATGATGGGGTAGGCTATAATATTTTTAACACCTATGTAAAATTTTGTAATTTTTTTTTTTTGAATATCGTGAATTTATAGAGCGAAAATCAGACACAGAGGCTCTATAAAGTCTGAACTGGCATTGAGATAAGCCAGAGTGTAACGCGCACACAATATATATTAGGAAAGTATCGATAGTTCAAATATAAAAAGTAAACATTTTTCAGACCCAAACATTGGGAAAATTCAAAAGTTTATGGGTACCGGAAGCGAAGATTTAACCTGTTAAGTGTGCAGTAGATAACAGTGCAACCTCGGTTTTAACTTGGACAGGTGAAAAAGCGTTTGCAAATCAGGTGGGAGAAGAATTTTGTTTTTTTTTTTTGGATTGTTATGGTAATCACTCAAAGTGGTAGAAGACACGAAATCATGTCACAATCAAATACTGTAGGTAGGACGGAATCAAGTTCGGGTGCCACCACTAATATGGGAGTAACAACTAGAAACAAAAATCCATTGTCACTCAGCTCAAATGTTATAGAACCGATTGATGAAGGGGCGATAGGAGGAGAACCAGGAAGTGACATCGGTTTCGAAGGTTTTGACGAAACAATAGCCAGCGGGGGGAATGCGTCAGGCCCAAGCACCAGCTTACAGCAGTGTAGCGGCGCGTGGAGTGCAACAAGCTTTTAAGCAGATGAGGGTCAATGAGAATGTTATGCAGGGAGTTCGCGCCACAGCTGAACAGGGTATAGAGGAGAAGATTGTCGCACTTATTCCAGAAATAGTAGCGGCGACATTGAGTCAAGTGTCCAGACAAAGTGCAGAACGCATACACAATCCCGTGGCGGTCGGAAGTGACAATAATTCACGAAGGTCAAGAAGAACACCGCGAAATTGCAACCAAGGATCAAATATAATGGGAAATCAAGCTCAACCAGCAGTGGCACCTCGTCGAACACAAGGGCAGCAAGAGGCTGCACACGGAACCCAGCCGGGAGGAGGCAACACCCATAATGCAGATTATAACACCTATCATGCACCAGACTCGTTGAGGAGAATAGACAAATGGGGAATTCTGTTTGATGGATCAGATAAGTGTTGAAGACTTTGTTTTTAGAGTAGAAAAGATGCAAAGGGATTTTAGATGTCAATGGCCTGGTATTATTAGGTCATTTCCTCAATTGTTAGATGGTACCGCGATTTTAAATCTACGCAACCAACAACAAAATCCGAATAGTGAACATGGTATGGTAGGGATTCTGAAAGGGAATCTGAAGCCGAGCATGGCTCAACTGTTATTTTCAGTGCGTGTTAGTGGATTAGCGGAGTTCTTTAGGGAAGGGCGGCGCGCAGAGTATCTTGTGAATAACCAACGACAAAATCTCAGCAAATATGCAGTGAGACAAATTAATGAGCTGGTAGGCGATTTCACAACAGAAACAATACAGGAATGTGACGCTATGGAGAGAACTCGAAAAATAAGATGTTGGAATTGTCGCGAAGAGGGTCACACTTTTATGGACTGCCCTGAAGAACGGCGTATGTTGTTTTGCTACAAATGTGGTTACGAGAATACGGTAACACCAAAATGTCCGATATGTCAGGGAAACCGAAATGCGAGCGGCATTCGGAGTGGGTTAGAGGCACGCTCGAAGAATATCGCAACCCAATACCACCCACCAACATCACAGTGAAAGCCGATACAATATATGAAGTTACAGAGGCGCAGACACACATCGAAACGGAAACACAACCAGACTGCACAGACGGGGCTAAGAGGATACTTGGACAGATCAAGCTTCAATGTTGATAAAATATACTGAACTGGTAAAGCACCCTACAGCTGATGTAAACCACAAGTCAAGTTTGTTCAACAAAAATAGGAAGATAGTAGTGTGTTCAAAGGAGGAAGTACCACTTAGAAAAGCTTGGCATGTAAGAATTCGAGAATATAAGGTGAAAGAAATAATTTTTGGAACTGTTTCTGAAAGAATTAAGAAAACCAGACAACGTTATGAACAAAGAAAAACCATAATCATGGAAATAGCAGCAGCTAACCTGTACGAAGGGGAAGAAGTAGAATATACACCACCATTGAAATTAACGGAGCACATTTAAAAGGATTACTGGACAGCGGAGCCCCTGTGTCGTGTTTAGGAGCGGGTTGTTTAGACTTCCTACAGCGGACTAGAATGCTTATTTACCCGTTCGAATCAGAAATGCGCACAGCCGATGGTCGGTCAAACAAAATTATAGGACGAATAAGGTCTTTAATAAACTATAACGGCATGTCAAAATGGGTAAATTTTTATCTGATACCTACGTTGAAGCTTAAATTGTATTTAGGAATCGACTTCATGAAATTATTTAACGTCATTAAATTCGAGGTTAATAGCTTGACTACTGACGATACTTCGGCGGAGGAAGGAGTGGAGGAGACTTACCCTCGAAAGCACCGCCTCGATCAAGATCAGGCTAAAATTTTGGAAAACACTACAGAAAAGTTCCCATGTTTTACTCACAAGGGATTAGGCAAAACCGCACGTGCAGTACACGTGATAAACACTGGACAAGCAGTGCCGGCGAAAGAAAAACACTATCCAATTTCGCCCGCCGTACAAAAACTCATGTATGCGGAATTGGACAGGATGCTTGCACTGGGTGTTATTGAGCCAAGCGAGAGTCCATGGAACAACCGGATAACATTAGTGCAGAAGAGAGACAAGGTGCGTCTGTGTTTGGATGCTCGTAAACTTAATGAAGTTACAGTAAAGGACCCCTATCCTCTTCCGCATATAGAATGCTTACTAAGTCGCTTAGGAGACACTCATTACATATCAAGCACAGACTTGAAAGATGCGTTCTGGCAAATCCCACTAGCGGAACAAAGTCGAGAGAAAACCGCATTCACGGTGCTCGGAAGACCTTTGTATCAGTTCAAGGTAATGCCATTCTGGTTATGCAATGCAGCTCAACGGCTTTGCTGTCTTATGGACGAGGTGATTCCGGCACGGCTAAGAGTATTCATATACTTAGATGATTTGCTAGTGGTATCTGCCACCTTTGAAGAACACATCACACGTTGGGCGCCAATTTCTGTCATGTCTTTTACTTTGCACTCAGTATTCTCCTTTCGAACATTTTTCACTTTCTTCAGGCGTCGCTTACCTCGCACGTCATCTTTCTTCACTATTTTAATTTTGAAACAAGAAAATGCCGAATTGGATTGAATATTCGTTTCTATAGTCTCTACCTTTGGTGAAGGAGTTATACCTCTCCTATTCTGGGCGTAACCCACAAA
>JAHXMU010000717.1:1488884-1503624 GCA_019455685.1 Philornis downsi | reverse complement strand
CAGTCAAACACGTCGCCGCAACGGACGCGACGTATCTTATGTGACGAGCCCTTAAGAAACCTAATATTGATTCCGTCAATAAGACCGCCATTTTTAATTTGAAATTTAATTCTAATTGCCTTCGGGCTTAATGCTTTTTATTTTCATAAAAACAAACATTGGTCCTTCGACCGTGGATAACTGCTTCCGGCAAATTAAATCAAAATTCTAATTGGAACGTTTTATCTTAAATTTGAAGAGGAAATCGTCGTTCTACAACATCCTTCATCATCATCACTATCGTTATCATCATCAACAATATCATTGGCACCGCCATCTTTACAGCTCCTGTATTTTCCATCAAAAAATACATAAGGTGCGTATAACCGGTGTATAATCGGTGTAAACCAAGTGTTGGCCGTGTTATTAATTTAGTTGTGCTTTTGTCGTTTTGCATACATATACATACATACATATGTGATCAAAGAAACAAGTGAGGGGCGACTTAAATGATATCCTATTATAACAACAGTGTCAATTCGCCGCGGTCAACATTTAATGGTGCTCAGAGAGATTGAACTGTGATAAATGCACAAACACCTAAACATACATACTGTATATCAGTTAGACACTCACAGTAGATTAACCCATTGCGTACTGTGGTGATCGGTTTATCAAAACTTTGAATATAGCTTGAAAGGCAAATGCATTTGTACCGTTGTAAGTTATGCTACATATACTTGCACATAAAGTGAGAATTTTATAAATTCATTACTATTCACCCTACTTTTGGTCTTTCCATCGATCGTGAACATAGATTTTCTTACTGTTTCCTTGTGCGGTTTATTCCTTTAAATCGAATAATTTATCGCAATTTGACGATTTATTGTTGCTTGTGGTGCGTACGCTAAAGCCGGTCATTCCAACTAAGCTGATAATTTTTTCAATTTTTTTTTATTTTTATTTTTTTATTTATTTATTTATTTTTTTTTTTTTTTGATATCTCGTTGGGACAAAATGTAATTGCTACGGCGTGTGCCCTACAGTCGGCCATCTGAACAACAGATATTTTTTAAAATTATATATATTTTCGGTAGTTTTATTTCCGGCTCAGTGCAAACCAAAGTATATTATTTCAAAAAAAAAAGAAAGGGGAAAAGGGAATTAAATTTTTTGAATTTGGGAAATTTGTTGATTTTTATACCCTGCAGTGGTTTTTGGTTACCTTACAGTGGTAGCAAATATATTTTATATTATTTCTGTGCTGCCAATTTTAATCTTGGCACTGATTTTTCGATTTTTTTTTTTAATACCGTGATTTGTTTGCGTTGAAATAATTCTTTTTTTCTTTTGCCAACATGTTCGAAAATGGTCTTTCCAATTTTATTACCGAAACGATTACTTTGATAAAATTCGAAGCGAAATTTGGAGCTAAACAAGAGGAAGAACATACTGTCTTCTCTTTAGAGATCCATGCGAAGCAGCTGGAAATTTTATGGCGAAACTTTGTGACGATTGCTTGAAATACATCAGGTCATCAGCGGAGTCTCAGCGTGATGATATATATGTAGGTGAGGACAAATATGTTGCCTTTTACGAAGCTTATGTGCGCTGTTTAAGTTCTATCAACCATGGTTTTCGAAACGATCGGTAGTCGGATATCACTCGTCTAGAAGTGGTGATCAAATTTCATTGGCACTCTCACAAGCGAATATACCGGCTGATTTTGAGACCATTTCGGATAAAAGTGCTTCGACATATTCAATACCAGCACCAGCTCAGCCACAAAATCCTTATGTGGGCATACAGGCTACCGACATTGTACATAATCTAACCTTGCTTCCTTTTGATACAGACGTATTTGGTGGTGATTATCTGTAATGGCCCACTTTTAAGGACTTTTTACGGCATTATACATAAATAACGATTAAGCAAAATTGAAAAGCTCGGGAAATCGTTTCAAAGTTCCCACTCACTGGTAGCAGTTTTGCTCATGCTTGGGAAGCTTTCAAAACCACGTATGAGAAAAAACGCATATTGGTGAACAAACAGCTGCGTAAACTTTTTGGTCTTTCAGCAATAGAAACCGAGACTAGTGCAGGGTTGAAATCCTTACAGCGAGGCAGTAATAGTTTTTCTGTGCGTACAGCGTCTGTCGAACTGAACCATAACTTTTTGGGAGCAGAGCATCCGGGACAAGACAGCCTTGTCCTCGTGGAAAGATTTGAATCTCTTTCTTAATGAAAGAATTCCAACATTAGATTGTCTACGCGATACGATGGGTCCTGAATCATCACGCAAACCTAAGGGGAAGCAGGTGAAGACCCATTTCTCTAAGGCAAATTCTCCAGCTTCATTGAAAGTGCAGATCAAGAATTCTGACTTTACTTCTCAATCGAAGATAATTATTTGCGTTCTATGCCCCAAAGAATCGCACCTGCTCCGATCATGCCTGCAATTTAAAAAACTTAACGTTTTTAAGCGATATGGTCAAGTCAAGCACCATCACTGCTGTGTCAACTGCCTATCGCGCAACCATAAGGTTAAGAATTGTGGAAGCAAACATAATTGCTCCATTTGTAACAAGCGTCACCATACTTTGCTTCATAGAGACTCAAACAGCATTTGAAATAATATCGCCGACTCTACCTCAGCTGCCGTGACCAATTTTGCCCCGTCGCCATCCTTAAATGCCCAAACAAACGCATCATCTAGTTCTGGAAGCTCTTTGAATAGTCTGAGCAGACAAGTTTATCATTCGTCCCAGAACGACGATGATCATTTGCACAAGACTTTGTTTCGATTCCGGGAACTGGAGGAAATACTAAAGAAGAACATTATGCCCCTGGAAGACAAATATTCAGATTTGTCGTCAGTCTACCGCTTAAACCTGGATCTAAGAACGCTGGCCTAGGAGAATCCAGATCCGACATATGGAAGCAATTTCATCGGAACAAGGCATCTTTATCTCGACGGCCGCGAATTAAGAAATTACACGACGGCGTAATGCTGGAATATCTAGCAGCGGACCATACGGGACCTGTTTATTCCCTATAGGACGAAACGGGAACATGTTACCTTCCTCACGATGCGGTGATCAATCTGGACAAAACAACGAAGAAATTACGGGTTGTTTTCAACGCGTCGAACGGGAATAGTTTAAACGACATTCTATATATCGGACTAGCGTTACAACTGGATTTGTCATCTCATCTTGAGATGGCGTATGTTTCGTTACGTTTTCAATTGCGACATCACGCAAATGATTCGGCAAATTAGGATCAATTCGGATCAGACCAAATTACAGAAAATTTTGTATAGGGACTCACAGAACAATCCCGTCCGGGATTATGAACTACAAACTGTAACTTTTGGGATCCATTGCGCCCCTTACTTGGCCATTCGCACTTTGATGGAAGTAGGTAATAATTGTGAGGACAAATTCCCACTCGCCGCTGATATCATCCGCAACAGTATGTATGTTGACGATATACTTGCGGATGCTCATGACATTCAGGTGGCACTAAATGCTAGAGAACAGTTAATTACTGTACTAGCTTCGGCCAAATTTGAACTTCGGAAGCGGACTTCAAATTCCATGTCGATATTTACCGGAAGGAAAATTTGGATTGAATCGAGTAGTTCTAAACCTCTGGGAATACACTGGAATGCTCAATTTGACGCATTCTGCTTTGAGATTAAATCACTCGTTGTAAAATCTCGTTATACCAAGAGAGAGGTTCTGTCATCGATTGTTAAGCTCTTCGACCCCTTGGGTTAGCCAGGCCCAATTATAATTACTGGATGGACAACATTCAGTGGGACTAATTACATGATTGGAAAATGTTCGTCAATTCGTATCCTGATGTAAACTCTATCCAACTTCTTCGATGGATAGGTTACACTCAGAAATCTATTGCAGAGCTTCAAGTGTTTTCTGATGCCTCTGAAAAAGCCTATGCGGGGTTAATCTATATTCGAATAGCGGATTCTGAAGAAGCAGTATATACATACTTACTTTCGTGTTAGACAAAAGTAGCGCCTCTAAAATCGGTTTCCCTCCCCTTACTTGAACTCTGCGGAGCAATGTTGGCCTCTGAATTATTGAGATCGGTTCGAGACAACATTCGAATAGAATTGAGCGGGGTCTACTGCTGGACAGACTCCACCATGGTCCTTTCCTGGTTGAAAAAACCCCGTCTACATGGACCATTTTCGTGACCAAAAGGGTACGTAAAATCCAGGAAATCGTTTCAACTTGCAATTGGTGCCATGTCCGATCGGAAAAAAATCCAGCCGATTTAGGGAGTCGTGGCGTTATTCCCGTAGAACTCGCTTCTTCGAACTTATGGTGGCATGGACCACACTGGCTGCGATTAGATACATCGCGATGGAACATGCAGAATCTTTGCTCGATGGATATTGATATTGAATTAAAGCCAGTCAAAAGCCATGCATTATTTTTTTTATAAATTATGGGGACATTCATGAGAGGTTTTCATCTTTACCAAGGGCTTTGAGGGTGTTGTGCTACGTTTTTCGGTTTTTTATGGCACTCACCTGGATCATAGAAATCAGCAGCGCTATCAAACTGCTGCGTTTTCAGGCGTTGAAATAGGCTACGTTAAATTACGTTTGGCAATATTGGCTCAAAAGGCTCATTTTGCTAATGAGTATCAGTGCCTATTGGAGGGGAAACGACTGGATTCAAAGAGTTCGCTTATATCGGTTAACCCAATGATGGACGATAAAGGTGTCATGAGTCAAATTGGACCAAAAGCGTGCTTGCGTTTTGTGCAATCACAACCCGCGCACTTTAAGCTACTATTGTCTTCGCCCATTTTGTTTATGTTGGGCTGCAGTGACCTAGGCCAAACTGAATTCGTGTAGATGTTGTTGCGGTCCTTGTTGTCCAGAGTTCTACAGTACCATTTGGTCGCCTTGGCCTTCCTGGATTGTGGTGCCGCGGGTCCCCTGGGCCCGTAAATGTTAAATTTGCAATGTCAACAGTATAGCACTATTGAGTCATCCTGGCCCTCCTGGATTGTGGAGCTGCGGGCTGCCTGGTCCAAATTCATCTAGTTGTTATGCCAATATTAACAGTACGGTACAATGGAGTCGCCTCGGCACTCCAGATCGCGGATCGCTTGGGTCAAAATTCATCACAATGTATCCGCAACAACGCTACAGTACCACAGGGTCGCCTCAGCCCTCCAGGACTATTTGGAATGGTGCTGTGTAAAGGCCATCCTGGTCATGAAAAGCCTCGACAACAGTTCATAAATTCTTGATGCCTACTATTGCACAAAATCGTTTATATTAGACAATTTCCCAATTTTAATTCTAATTGCCTTCGGGCTTAATAAAGCATTTTCATAAAAACAAATACGGCTTAATATGCCACATGAAAAAGTGCCCCCTTCGGCACTCTTCAGAGACATTTTTCGTAGGTAATTTACATAATGAAAAGTATTTGGAAAGACAATTATTACGAATACTTAACAATCGAAAATGTGTCTTCAAAAAATGCCTGCGTGAGTACTTTTCATATGGAAAAGTGTTTCCATAGGAACTTTTCGTGTAGAAATGTGTCTTCATAGGTACTTCTCATGTAGAAAATTGTCTTCTTGCGTATAGAGATGCCATCATACAAAGTTCATTTACGAGAATGTGATATCTTTAAGACATAAAGGTATTTTGGAAGTATTAGGTCAGGTTAGGTTAGGTCAGTGTGGCAGTCTGAATAGGCCGACTCACTTAGACTGTGTAGTCCATTGTGATACCACGGAAACTAGAGATAAGGACATCCCTAGTTTCCCCCGTCGAACCATCCTGAGCGCCTCAAAAAGTTATTAAGTCGGGCAATATCTATATCGTCCAGATCTCCCAGGTCCATAAAGAAATAAGAGCCCAGTGTTGATCCCCTTCTGTTCGCCAGGGCGGGGCAATTGCAGAGAAGATGTTCTATAGACTCCTCGTCCTCTTCATCCCTATAACTCCCGCAGAAGTCACTAGTCGCAACCTTCAATCTCACTGTATGTCTTCCAATCAGATAGTGCCCCGTCATGACGGATACAAGCAATGAGACGTCGGGTCTTGATAGCGACAGCAGTGTGTGAACGCTTCAGATCTTCACATCCGTCTGCATTGATCACAGCCCCGGACAGAGGCCCACTTACCATTTGCCGCTAAATATGTTCCATATCGCAGTAGGAGCTTGCAATTAGCTAGAGGCACGCCCATGGACTCCAACTCGGCTGGAGCTTATAAAGTTGTCCCTAGTGTTGCCAGCTCGTCTGTTCTGCAGTTCCCTCGTATGTCCCTAGCCCGGCACCCACATAAGGTAAATGTTGAAATACTGAGCCATCTCGTTAAGAGATCTGCGGCAATTCAGGACTGATGTTAAGTTCAGGAAGACGGAATCCAGGGATCTAATGGCAGCTTGACTGTCAGAGAATATGTTAATCCCCACCGTGATGAGGATGTTATATCTCAGCTAAAATTTCGGAATTATAAGCACTACAGTGACCAGGTAGCCTTCTCGCCATGCTCAGCCCCAGGTCCTTGGAATAGACCCCGAAAACTACCTGATTATTTAATTTTGAGCCGTCAGTGTAGAAGTCGACATACAGTCTCATACCAGGAGTTCTACATTTCCATGTATCTTTATCTGGCATAAGTATGTGGTACTTATTGTCGAACAGTGGTTCAGCCAGAGTGTAATCAGTAGTGCCTGTTATGTCGTTCGGAGTGATGGACGAGCGGAGCGCCCAAGGGATCAGGGATGAAGTTAGACAAACCCAGGAGGCAGGAGGGCAAACTTTTGCAATCCTCGACCAGGAAGTGGCAGTGTTACAAAAGGCTTATGATAGCCTGGCCTCACCACTCGAGGGAATGTCGCGCGAGGTGGAGGCTCTGCGGGAATTTCCGAATATCACACTGGAACAGGAGGAAGTGGAGATAAACAGCGATAGGGCTAGAATGATGGAATTGGAATTCAGGGTCGAGTTGTTGGAGAGACTCTCCCGAATAAATGCGAACCTGATGGAGGCGCAGGGGGTACAGCAGGTGGATATGGCTGTACTAGATGACCTTACAAGAGGAATTTTACACCCGAGGGTTATGGGCAGTGCCGAGTTTACGAACTTGACAACGGACTTCCGAAATAAAACAAACAATAGGTGGTTAGTGCAGAACATGAATCAGGCGCTAAGAGTCGCGAAGGTAAGAACTTTCCCCACAGGGCATGGAGTAAGAGTGGTTATCGATATTCCGCTACCGGAACAGGAGGAATTTGAACTATTCGCAATATACCCCATTTCGGTAAGGATGAATGGCGATTGGGACGGTTTCGCCCAACTGACGCCTAAATTTTTATCATACTCCCAGATTCGCAACCAGTTTGTTGAGTTGTCAAGCGAGGTTATAACGAATTGCGTGGCGATAGGAAATAGTGGAGACAGTGAAAAGCGACTATGCCGAAAACCGGAGACGAAGCGGATAGGGGCAGAGTTGTCCTGTGAGGAAAGTATGTTCCTCCAAGTAAAGAATGCTACGGGCCCGTGCCAGTTTCTGGCAGCGCCCACCATACCGATTCTATTGATCGGCACTCGAAACGCGGGCAGGTGGATTTTCCGTTTCCACGAGGAGCAAATATTTAATGTATCCTGTGGGAAAGTGTGCCATCAGCGGAGATTACAGGGTTTCGGAGAACTCCGGTTGGACGAGGGCTGCGTGATGAGGGGAGACAAGATTACATTAACACGACAGTCAGTGTGCCTACGTGGCAGAGGTGGCCTGTTTTTTAAAGTCGCGGGGCCATTCTCAAGTGACAGAACCTTACAGCTATGCCCTACACTAATGGTGTCAATAGTATGACACCTTAAAAACTATTTGTCACAACAAGTGACTAGCCGACCCGGGAAACGTTGCTTTGCCTTCAAATTTTATTTTTATTGGAAATGTTTCATTAGCAGGAGCAGAAATAATTGCTTTTTAATTTGTGGTTTGTATGGGAGGTACCACTCCCCATTGTCCAATCCCGCCCATATTTGCAGCAGCACTTAAGATATGTACACCAAACCGATGTACCAACGCCCGTACAGTAGAATTATATATATAAAGATTACTTACAAATTGAACGAAATTGAATCAACGCATAACGCACTTGCTGTGCATTTTAAAGCAGATTATTTATTAGTTCAGTATATTATTTTTAATACAATATTATATTGTTTAATTCGTTTATGTATGTATGTATGATAATGCATTCGAATTAATGCTTTTGTGAATAATTAGAATAATAACTTCATATTATGTAAACATGTAAGTATTTATGTATATGAGAGGTATTGGGGGATTGGGTTACTCATAGTAAATGTAGGAGGTGTGTAAACGTGAATTTAATTTATTACAACTAAAGAAAGTTCGCTTGCATATTCAACGAGATAAACAACTTTCTTTAAATGTTAGAATCTTAGAATTTAGAAAAGTAAAAACGTCATATTTCTTATTTTATGCCTGTGGGAATGGAGAATATATGTGACGGCATATCATATTTCGCAACCGTTCGCCTTTGTTCTCGTAACATAAATTATTTCAATTCGCAGGCCTTAATTGGATACAAACTAGTTATATAAATCAATCCTAAGGTTATAAATATTTATATAAACACAAAACAATACGCATGATTAAAAAAGTAAAATTTGAAACTTAAACAAAACCAAAGTTTTTTGATTTTATAGCCAAGAGCAATTTGCTACGCAATATTGACTTGCTAGAATACAAGGGAATATAAAGTCTGGATATGCACGTGTTGGCTGTTGGTAAATGGGTATCATCTGCTGGTCTTATTGTAACTGAAGGCAATGGCTGAAAACCTTCTTCAGAGGCCGGCAGAGCGGGAGATCCAGTCCAAAAGTACACCTAAATCATAAAATGTTAATATTAATTGATTTATGCTGAAGGTAACTGTAGCCTTTACCAAATCCTGTCGCTCCAACGTATTCATTTTTTCAACAATACTCCAGAACCAGCGTTTAAATTTTAACAGTTTATCTGAACCTTCACTGGATTCATCATTAAATGTAGTATAAGAAATTAGTGTCGATACATTGATGTCGCCTACACCGTTCAAAAGGAGTCGCAGATCTTCTGCTGTTAGACTCTGCATGCAATTATCTGGCAAGACATCAAAAACACCGTCTCGAATCGCCTAAAATGATTTAAATATTTTACAAAACAAATCTGACAGTGCCGATAATACCAAATTACCTCTAAAGCCTTCTCCTGGGCTTTAATTAGTCTGTATTCTGTGTAGCGTCTAATGTAGTCGAAAATATTCTGGCAGGTTACCTGCACTTCTCTTCCGCCTGGTATTAGTTCAACACTTCCACCGCCTTCCTCCTTCATTAAGTCGATTCTGTAAAACAAAAATTTTGAATGTAAAAAAATGTTCCGATATTTAGAAACAAAATTTTGCATTTAGAAAGAAATTGTTTTCAGATCCAGGTCAGTCTGTTTGGTTAGCTGGTTGTTGGACACAAAAATTCGAATAAATCTTTAAAGATTTTAGGGAAACAAATTATAGCTTTGGCACAAATCCCTATTACGCATTCAGTTTTGATTTTTCATTGGATAACACTATAGTTTGTCAACTCAATCATACTTATATCAAACAGGGGAAAAATTGTTAAGTCCCAATCTATACTAAAGCTTAATAAAACTATTACTATTCGTGATGTATTTTATAATTTTCAGCGACTGCTGCATAAGTTTGAAAAATTTCTGGACACAGCCCAGCTTTCAAAACAGCAACAAAAAATTGTCTAGTCTTCAAATTTTGTAAAGCTTAATAGAACTAGTAATATTGCGGACATTAGCCACCATTTTCTGCATACCATTTTTATCATCACTTTGTAAACTCAAGGTGTAAACGATGATATTATCACAAGTCGGACAGGAATCGATAAATAACAATACTACAGTAAATATGGTCAAACTTTGTTTTAAATCTTTTTTTGGGCATAGCACTTCTACTAATTGTTAACAATACAGGTCCGGTGTGGCCGTTGGAGCCATATGCTATGCTCCAGATTTTATTATTAGCAACTTTTCTTCGAATGAATATGCGTATTATGGTCATATGATGTGAACAAATGGTTTTTTGAACCAATTGTATAAATAGTTTTTCTGTTGCACTTTTTTTACAACTGGATCAAATAAAAGTGAAAAATTTTCAATGTCATTGAAAAGTAATGTTATGTAATATGTAAATTTTTATTCTCAGAGAGAATTGTAATCAAATTTCCCCCGAAACTTCCACCAGCATCCGGGATTCGAATATTGAAACATTAGATTGTGAAAGATACATGAATTCGTTTGCTCCTTCCTTAAGAAAGACTGCCATAAGAGGTAATTTAAAGAAATTATTTACTGTATTATAAATTATGCATAATCTAGAAGCGTGCTGTGCAAACTGTAGCGACATTGTAAGACGTAAGGCAGTATTTGAAAAATACACATATGGTCGAAAAAATAAGTGCACCTGCTTATTTTTGTTTTATGTTTAATTTTAGTTACTTTAACGGAAAGTAAACATTTAAATAACTTTAATATGGTAATGCCTTTTATAGTAAAAAAAAAAACAAAATCAGCCATGGGTCGAAAAAGTCATTGTTCTCCGGAGGAGAGAAAAATTGTTTCAAGACTAAGAGAAAGCGGCCAAGTCTTCGTTCTATAGCAGAAACTACGAATCGGTCGCAATTTTTTGTACAAAATGCTTTAAAGCTTAACAAGTCCGTCGAAACTCGCGGAAGACCAAAAACTTAAAAAACAACAGATATCCGTATGCAACACTTGCGAAGAAGTACCCGTTTGTGTCTTCAAAAGCGATTTCAGCAGAAATTGGAAATGCAATTTCATCGCGAACGGTTCGCCGTAGACTACAAGAAGCACATTTACGAGGACGGCCCGATACATCGAATTACCGACACTATGACCAGATTCCACTACAAAGATATCTTGGAAAATACGATGTTGAACTATGCTGTGGAAAATATGAATCTTAGATAGACATTCAAGTTTCTTAAAATAAGGATCAGTTATGGAATTTTGTTCAAAAAACTTGGTATGAAATACCAGCAGAAATCTGCAGGAAGCTTATTGCTAGCATGCCAAAAAGAGTCAACAAAATAATTGAAAATAAAAGTGGATATTCCGGCTTTTAAAGAAACTCATTTAGTAGAAAACACTTGTTTTTTTACTATTTTGCTTATTTTAACTAAATATACTTATTATTTTGACCAATATTTTTTTTGGTTAATTTCTTACTTTTTGGAAAATACTGAATTTAATTTTTGTTTCTCGTAATTGTTTTAGTATTTATTTCTTATGTTACAACAAAAGAAAGTAATATTTGTTTGTTCTTTTAATTGAAATAAATTTTCGTTTACGAGCCTTTAAAAATATATATATATATATATAGGGTGCACTTATTATTTAGACCATATGTGTAATTATTTTATAAATATATTTCCCAATCCGGCTAGAAGACTTTCCTAAAAAGCCTTTCCGGTAGGCATACAATTGGATATCTACTAGAAGGTTTACATAAAATACATAAAATAACGTAGTGACCATCTCTTCCTATTTTGGAATTTTCAGAATATATATAAATATCAAAAAGCAACAAGTTTTGTCGAAGAAAACGTTTCAGCAAGTTATCATTAGGGATTGGTTGGGGTTGTATATCTGTATGACATGACACATAAATGGTCAAATATATCCAATCGGGCACTATTGTGCCAATGTTTTTTTTAGTTAATTTAATTGTGTCTGTAAATAAAAAAAGTTAACATTTCAATATTAAAAAAAAAAAAAAAAAAAAAAAAAAATAAGTAAGGATTTAATTATCGTTTTTTTTTTCAAATTCTGTCTTAAAACCTACAACAATTTTGCATTTACTTCCAAATAGTTCAGTTTCGAAGATCTGTACAGGTTAAACTATACGTATACACACAAAATAAAAGAAATTTCAGATGTGTTGGCCACCGAATTTAGAATCAAAATGTATCACATTTTGATTTGTAGATCTAAACAGATCTAAACATATTTCAAATGTAGATAATTTAAAACTTTTATTCTGGTAGAAAAACAGCATACTAAAACTTAACCAAAAGTTCTTAAATCAAATTTCTTTTGGAGATATCAAGAATATGACTTTCGAATTTTCACCTAACACCCACAAAAATTATATCAACGTTAGCCAGCACTAATTTTTGATAGGGAACAATCATTCAGTTTAGACCCAAATTTAACATATCCTTTGGGAAATTAAAGGGACCTTTTTCTCTGCTCTGGCTCTGATCCTTGAAAAAAATGCTTTACGTTGTTCATTGTAAACGTAGAAAATTGCACCAAAATGTGTTCAATGAGACTAAAAAAGTAGTCGATAAAAACAAATTTCGATTTAAGCGTATTTGCTGTAAACATAGCATCTTCTGTAAAAAAAAAATTACGAATAGTCATTGAGATAGTAAAAATATCTTTCATTGTAAACATCACTTCACAATTATTTTCCTTGTACTTCTCAGAATAAAAATCTATTGTAGCCACATGCCTGCCAAGTATATTCACAAAACAAAACAAAAATAAGGTTATAACAAAAGTTGATTTTTTTTTATTATTTTTTATCTGCATACGGCAAACTGTCAAACAAAAACCAGACACCTCAGTAGAATCACTGAGAGTTTTTGGAATCGCTACGTAGATAATCCCTGCTAAGGTTAACTAAGGATAACTTCAATTTTATTCATGTGGAATACTTGGCCCATTGATTTATCATTGTTGTTTTTTCCTCATCTGGCCTCATTTACGAGTTATCCGCAGTCTTTTTCGCCAAATATTCTACTGAAATGATTCCATTCTATAGGAAACTATCTTAGGGACAAATACTGCTGTCAGCTCTATTTTATTTTTTGTATCTTGATCATAATTTTTTTTCCTAGAAGTGAACTGCAGTAATTTGAACGGGTTATCCATTTCGTCCATGGTCGACATAAGGGGCATAATCTATTAAGAGTTGGTATTTCTTTTGTGTAAATTTTTACAATATTTTCGAAAGTTTCAACTCCATGAAAATGTTTCGTTGCGGTGTTTGGTCTTCCAAGATTCCAAACTGAAAGAATGAATATCTGAATTTATGTTGTTTAAGGTGCGCGGTATGGAACGCATAGTTATACTGAGTATAATACTGTATATACAGGGTTGCCCATATTCGACGGACCCATGTTTAAAAAAAAAAAATCAAAGAAAAAAATAAAAATTTGGCGGTTGGCAATCTTATTCATTTAATTTGTTCCAAGTAGATTTGTTTACATCAATTTTTGAATATGATATCTCTCAAATGGCCGCCTCTGGCGTTGATGGCGTATTGTGCCCTTTTTGCAGCATTTCCCATCGTTTTCGCCAACATTTCGGCCGGAATAGCGGCTATTTCTTCACGAATGTTGTCCTTGAGCTCTTCTACGGTCCTTGGCTTGTTAACGTAAACCTTTGACTTCAAATGTCCCCACAAGAAGAAGTCAGCGGGCGTCAAATCGGGCGAACGCGGTGGCCAGTCCAAATCACCACTTTTCGACATCAAACGGCCCGGAAACAAATTCTTCAGAAAATCGATTGTTATGCGACTTGTGTGCGGTGGAGCGCCGTCTTGTTGAAACCAGAACTGCCTCATACGCTTTCGACGAATAATTGGCATCACAAAATTGGTCATCATGTCGCGATAACGCTCCTGGTTGATGGTAACAGCATGGCCATTTTCGTTTTGGAAGAAAAACGGCCCAATGACCGTTTTCGCACTAACGCCGCACCAAACTGTGACTTTTTCGTCATGAAGAGGCAATTCTTGAATCTGCTGAGGATTTTCAGTGGCGTAAATACGGCAATTTTGCTTATTTACGGTCCCATTCAATGTGAAATGGGCTTCATCGGACATGATAATTTTGTTCCAAAATTGCTCGTCATCATCGGCCATTTCGATGACTCGTTGGGCCCATTCCAATCGACGAGGCTTGTCCGCTGGCAACAATCTTTGCGTCAATTGAATTTTGTACGGGAACAAATGCAAATCAACGCGAATAATCCGTTGTAAAGTGGACCGAGCCATGCCCAACTGCTGAGAACGGCGTTTTTGGGATGTTCTTGGGGACCTCTCAACACTGGCTCGTACGGCAGCGATATTCTCGGCCGATCGCCTTGGTCGACTTTTATTTGGCCTCTTCGGATTAGAAAGAGCCTCACCAGTCGAAAATTTTTCGTATAAACGCTTAATGGTGTTCTTAGAAGGCGCACTTCTCACATTTTTTAATATTTTAAAAGCACGTTGAGTTTTCACAATTGACTTCTTCTGTTGAATGTAAATTTCAACTATTTCAGAGCGCTCGCGTGGCGTGTATTGTTCAATGGTAAAAATCTGCTTGGACTGACGCTTCAAACGCGGTATGTCATTAAGCGATCTGACATCTCTGTCAAAAGTTATGGTGTTGCCAGATGGGTCCGTCGAATATGGACAACCCTGTATAAGCTGTGACTACTGACTTCTTCCACTCTTCCATTATTGGCAAAAAATTTGGACAACATGACATAGTTTCCCATATGTAGATTTTACTATGTACAGTACTACCTTTCTACTACAGGGTGGCGCAATAGAACGTGCATATTGCATCATCTTTTTTGCGGGGTAGAAAAGGCGCGGGCGGGG
>JAHXMU010000717.1:1353181-1478584 GCA_019455685.1 Philornis downsi | reverse complement strand
GGTGTAATGGCTGCCATTTCACCACGGGTATTCTCCTTGAGCTGAACGATGTTTCTTGGATTATTACTGTAGACTTTGTGTTTGAGGTATCCCCACAAAAAAAAAAGTCAAGAGGCGTCAAGTCTGGACTACGTGGGGGCCATGGGATATCACCTCTTTCCGAAATCAGTCTGCCATGGAACATCTGCTTCACCACCGCCATGGAGTCATTTGATGTGTGACAGGTAGCTCCATCTTGTTGGAACCAAGTTCTGGAATTCACTATTCTTGAACTTTCAATTTCTGGAGCCATAAATCCGTCCAACATCTCAACATAGCGTTCCGTATTAACCGTGACGTTTTGGCTCCGCGCATTTTCGAAGAAAAAAGGACCAATTATTCCTCTGCCAGAGATTGCTGCCCATACTGTCACTTTAGGACTATGCAATGGTTTCTGGTGTTTGATTTTGGGATTTTTCACTGTTCCAGTAACGACAATTTTGACGGTTTACGAACCCATTCATAAGGAAATGAGCCTCTTTAGAGAAAAGGATATTGTCAAAATTGGAAAATTGATTAAGCATTTCATTAGCAATGCTATGAAAGTCGAAGTGATTCATAGCGACTAAAACTCCATGAGCCCGCCAACCCAACGATGTAGGCGCTCCCCCCGCCCGCGCCTTTTCTACCCCGCAAAAAAAGATGATGCAATATGCACGTTCTATTGCGCCACCCTGTACTTTGATGAACAGATATTGAATTGAATATTGAACTATTTTTGCATATTTTCGATTTTACAGTGGAATATTGCATGACCATCGTCGTACACTCTACTTTCGATCAATTCGATATTAGAGTGTGAAAATAGTTTTCCTACTGTTTTTCTTTGTTCGGTTCATTCATTCTTTTGTATAGTTAAAGACAAAAGGGGGAAAGAAAAAAAATTATTTTTTTTCTCTCGTAATTTAACGGATTTTAAGGAAAATGATATTCGGTGAAATTTACAGCCACTTTCGATAAATTTGATGGGGAAGAACTCGAGAATTATAATTAGTGTTACGAGTTCCCTATAATCGGTCATTTGAAAAAATGCTTTATTTGTAATGCTATACTTTTTTTGGCAAGGTTTTTTTCTATCAAAAAACAAATAAAATCTACACACATACTTTATCTGGAAATTGAAAATTTGTTTCCGTTTCATATCGGCTATCACTAAGCTATCACAGTGGTAAAATCTCGAGTTTGGAGAAATTTTCGAGTTTTATTCGGATTTCTATTTTCGCTGCCGCCTTTTTCAATTTGATTTACCTATTTGGGCGATAGTTGTGTTGAAACTACTGTTGCGTTAGAATATTTTTTTTTTTTTTTTTTTTTGATAAATATGGCTGACAACGCTTTATCCAATTTTATAACCGAGACGGATGCTTTGATAAAATTCGAAGCGAAGCTTAGCGCAAAAAAGCAGGAAGAACATACTGTTTTTTCTCTTGAGATTCACGCAAAACACATAGAAATTTTATGGCAAAATGTCGTGACGGCATACAAGGACTGTCTGAAGTACATCCGGTCATCAGAGGAGTCTCAACCTGATGATATTTATGTGGCTGAGGGAAAATATGATGCCTCTTACGACGCTTACGTGCGTTGTTTGAACTCTTTTAATGAAAGAGTACATGGTTTTCGAATCATGGAAAAGTCGCGGCAGTCATCGCTCGCAAGCCCGCAGCCTGCAATATCGGCACCCGGGATTAATTCGCTCACGAATGGCGATCAAGTTTCATTGGTATCATCTCATGCGACCCCACAGGTGAATGCGCAAGCTGATTTTGAGAAATTTTCGGATAAAAGTGTCTCCACTTATTCGATACCAGCTGCGACTCAACCAGCTAACCCTTATTTGGGCACACCGGCAACAGATACTATACATAATCTGATTATCTATCATGCCCCACTTTTAGGGATCTATTTACGGCAGTTTATATCAATAATGGGCGACTAAGTGAACGAGAAATTAATGGTTTTTTGTCGGCGATGCTGGTATATAAGGTGTAAACTGAAAATTGGGACCCCATGATAGTTTTTTTATGCGTTTAGTGATTGCCAAAGCGAACCATAACATTCTGGGAGCAAAGTATAAGGGACAAGACGGCCTTATCCTCCTGGAACGATTTGAATCTTTTTCTTAATGAAAGAATTCAAACACTAGACTGTCTACATGATATGGTGGGCCCTGAGTCATCGCGCAAATTTAAGGAAAACAGGTCTATTTCATCGAAATCGCAGTGGAAGGATTATGGTGTTTATTCCCGATCGAACATGGTTGTTTGCGTTCTTTGTCCCAAAGAGTCGCATCCACTCCGTTCCTGCGCTCGATTTAAAAAACTTAACGTTTATGAGAGATTTGTTAAAGTGAAGATGCACCATTGCTGTGTCAACTGCCTGTCGCGTAACCATGAGGTTAAGGATTGTGGAAGCAGGCACAGTTGCTCCATTTGCAACAAGCGGCACCATACTCTGCTTCATAGGGACTCGAACAGCAGTCTAAATGAAAATGCGGCTTCCACTTCGTCAGCCGTGAATAATATTATGCAACAACAATCTTCAAGCGCTCATAATAACGCCTCATCTCTCTCCGGAGACACTTCTAAAAGTTTGAGCAAACAAGTTTACCATTCGTCCCACAATAGAAATGTGCTTTTGGGTACAGCGTTGGTCAACATTATGCACCATGGCGCAACTTATCCCGCTCGTGCTCTTATCGACCAATTGTGCTCCTTACCTGGCTATCCGGATATTGTTGGAAATAGCCACAAATCATGAGGACCAATTCCCGTGTGCGGCGGATATTATCCGTAAGATCATGTATGTTGACGATGTGCTCGCGGGTGCTCACAAAATTGATACGGCCTTAAATGCTGGGGAACAGTTAATTACTGTGCTGGCTTCGGCCAAATTTGACCTTCGCAAGTGGACCTCGAATTCTATGCCCATTTTGGCTGGGCTTCAGCAAGAAGATCTGGTTAATCCACAACTTCTCGAATTTGTAGAATTGAACAGTTCTAAACCTTTAGGAATCCGCTGGAATGCTCAACTGGACGAATTCTACTTTAAGGTTAAACCACCCATTCTAAGGCCTCATTATACTAAGCGGGAAGTTCTGTCCTCTATCGCTAAGCTTTCTGACCCTTTGGGGTGGCTTGGTCCCATCATAATCACGGCAAAGATTATAATGCAACATGTTTGGATGGATAATATTCAGTGGGATGAATCACTACCTACATCTACGGAGCATGACTGGAAAGTGTTCGTCGAAGCGTATGAGAATGTGAATTCTATCCGACTTCCTCGATGGGTAGGATACACTCAAAGCTCAGTAGCTGAACTCCACGTTTTTTCTGATGCCTCTGAGACGACATACGCGGAAGTGATATATATTCGGGTAGAGAATGGAGAGGGAACTGTACATACGCACTCTGAACTTGAACTCTATGGGGCAGTGCTAGCCTCGGAACTTTTGAGATCAGTTCGTGACAACATTGGAATAGAATTGAGTAGTCTATTGCTGGACAGACTCCACGATAGTACTTTCCTGGTTGAAAAAAAAAAACCCTATCTACATGGACCATTTTCGTGGCCAACAGGGTATGCAAAATACAGAAAATCGTTACGAATAGCAATTGGCACCACGTCCGATCTGAGGAAAATCCAGTCGACTTGTAGTCGTGGACTTGCTCCTATAGAACTTGCTAACTCGGATATTTGGTGGCATGGGCCACACTGGCTACGCTTAGATAAATCCCAGTGGAACATTCAGAATTTTTGCTCGCTGGACACTGATGTAGAATTAAGGCCAGTCAAATGCCATGCATCATTTTTTACTGATTACGAGGACGTTCTTGAACGGTTATCCTCATTGCCAAGGGCTCTGCGTGTATTGTGCTATATATTTCGGTTTTTTACAGCACTCATCCGACTCATAGAAATCAACACCACTATCAAACTGCTGGGGTTTCGGGCGTTGAAATAGGTAACGTTAAATTGCGTTTAGCAATATTGGCCCAAAAGGCTCATTATGCCAATGAATACCAGTGCCTGTTGAAAAGGAAATCATTGCATTCAAAGAGTTCACTTATTCCGGTGAATCCTATGATGGACAATAAAGGTGTCATGCGTTTAAACGGCCGACTTGTCAAATCGCCTACACTAAAGTATACTGAACAATGTCCCATTATATTGCTCTATAACTGTAGATTTTCGCGATTACTCTTGCAATTTATTCATCTTATTTCAGTACACGGTGGCAATCAATTAATGCTGCGTATCGTGCGCATTGAATATTGGATACCACGCGTGAAAACTTTGATCCGAACGATAGTCCATAACTGTAAGCCATGCACTCTTGATAGGAAACGGTCATGTAGGCAAATCATGGCCGCTCTTCTCGCAGAACGGACTACTTTAGGCCGACCATTTTCCACTGTTGGCATAGATTTTGCCGGGCCTTTCGATATAAAGGTTTCTCCTGGGAGATCTTCTAAATTCACTAAAGGCTATGTTTGTGTTTCTGTTTGCTTCGCAACTAAGGCAATACACCTAGAAGCAACCAGTGCTATCCACGGATGCTTTTCCAGCCGCATATCATAGGTTTGTTGCACGACGTGGTTGTCCTCTCTCGCTGTTCTCGGATAATGGCACCAATTTCGTCGGAGCTTCAAGGGAAATAGGACGAAATTTGCGACTAGTGTTATAAGAAACCCGTTTGCGAATTGATTCAGACCCAGTATATCAGTGCCTAGCATGGAATTTTATTCCAGCTGGTGCGCCCCACATTGGAGGTCTCTGGGAAGCTGCTGTTAAAAGCTTCAAAGTTCATTTTTGTAAACAAGCTCAGGGAATAAAATTTACATTTGAGGAATTTTCGACAATATTGGCCAGAATAGAGGCCTGTCTAAACTCGCGTCCTCTTTGTCCTATGTCAGAAATCTAATAGCATCGGCTATTCTAGCTCCTCCGGAGCCGCTAATTGACGACAATCCTTTGGATCTCATCAACCGTTTTCGCAAAATGAAGGCTCTGGCTCATATGTTCTGCACTAGGTGGAAAAATGAGTATTTATGCGGGCTCCAGAAAAGATATAAGTGGAAATTTCCCGAACGCGGCATGCAAATAAATGATCTTGCTGTCGAACAAGAACCTCCCACTTCGTCGAGGCTCGGTCGCGTTATAAAAATATATCCGGGTGCTGATGGTCATGTAAAGCTGCGGTCAAAATAATAGCACCACGCACGAATTTATATTGACTCCGTTTACATCTGTTTAACAGTTGGGCCAATTTAACTCAAAACAAGATAATAAATTCTTTGATGTTAATGGTTTATTCTCATAAGAAAATTATTTGTTTTTTTCAACAGTTTATAATTTGCTAATTAATTTAAACAAAAATTTAAAAACTACCCACTCTAAATAATAGCATTTCTTTTCATTTTTAACAAAAAGTAGTCTTCTTTAAAAAAAAAAATAGTGGTAAAATAAATCAAAAATTGTACTCAGATATCTTGTTGATAAATTAATTGTATTGTTTCAATACTTTGTCGCGTGACCTTTGTTTGCTATTACCGCGGCACAACGCCTTCCCATGGAATCGGCTAAATGCTGACATCTTTCAACTTTGATGGAACTGCAAATTTTCTGCACAGCCTCCCAGAGCCCTTCAACGCTTGTTGGTTTTATTGTTGATACACCCTTCTTTATATCCGTCCACAGATTTTCGATAGGGTTCAAATCTGGAGACTGTGCAGGCCACCCCATTACATTGATAGAGTTATCGTTGAACCATTTTTTTGCCATTTTGCTGGTGTGTTTGGCGTCATTGTCTTGCTGGAAGACCCACACCAGCGGCATTTCGTAGGAAGCATACGGCAGCATAATTTCATCAAGGATTTTTACATAAACCGATGCATCCATAACGGTTTTGATCCAATATATGGGACCCACACCTTGATATGAAAAGCAACCCCATACCATACTACTATGACCTCCATGTTTTATAGTTTTTGATGTGAATTTTGGCATGTATTCACTGTTAGGTGGCCTACGGACAAAACATCTGGAACCCTTTCCACCAAAAAGAACAATTTTGGATTCGTCAGTCCAAAACACATTTCTCCACTTTTCCTTTGGCCAATTTTGATGTGCTTTAGCAAATGATATCCTTTTAGCAACATGCTTACTGTTAAGGAGCGACACTTTTCGAGGACTACATGCATTGAGGCTGTTGTCTCTAAGTTTGCGGCGAATAGTTTCCACGCTTGCCGGCACATCCAGTTTTGAGTTCCGTGGCTGTCATAAAGGGATTTGCTTTACTCGACCGTACTAAACGCTTTACCATTAAGGGTGACAAAAGTGGCTTCCTACCACGAGATTCAACTTTTTGCTCAAATCTTAGGGCATTTATTACCATTTTATTGGAACAGCCCAGCAAATTCCTTGTTTGGGAATAAAATTTACCCTCGGACGCAAATTTTTTTTATTAGTTCACGTTTTTCCGGCGAACAATGCTTTCCACGACCCATAACTATACAATTTTTATAAAATTATTACCTGATTTTGAAGAAAGTATATTAAAAAATTGTTATTACCTTTTGTTTTCACTTTTTTTCACAAAATTTTGCAAAACTAATTTAAAAAAGCCTGCTGGTGCTATTTCATTGACTGCACTGAAGTAGATTCTTCTGTAAATGATCGATCATTTCTAGAGAACCGTTAACTATCTTGAGGAAAAAAACTTCTCTTAAAAAGAGTAAACAGAGTACTACGTCATCGCATAGTTATGTTCAAATAATAAGCACAGAATTTATTTTTTTTTGTTGGAATGACAATAGTTTTTGAACTTGGTGCTATTTTTTTGACCGGCACTGTACGTGTCGCGGATATTAGGACAATAAATGGTGTTGAAACGTGGCCAGTGACCAAATTGGTTATCTTGTCCATTAAAAAATTGTTTCGCGATGATTTTCTCTAGCACTATGGAAACCCTACCCTTCGTCGATCTCTCCGATTATGAGGAAGCAGAGATGATAACCGACCAATTGCTGTTGTCTGTTCAAAGCCATACAGTATCATCGGGTCGCGTTGGCCCACCTGAATTTGATAGATGATGCTATGGCTAATAGTTCCAATTTCGTAGGATTGTCCAAATACTGTCCATACGGTACCATGGGGTCGCCCTGGCCCATCCGGTCTAACTTTCTTGGTGCTGCGGACCGTTAGCGTCCAAAATTGACTGTTTCAGTAACAACAGTACAGTACCATGGGGTCGCCTTGGCCCGCCTGGGATATTTACTTGGTGCTGTGGATCAAATGCGTCCAAAATTGACTGTTGTTTTATATCAACGGTACAGTACCATGGGGACGCCTTAGCCCACCAGGTTTATCTTTCTTAGTGCTGTGGATCACCCGCGTCCAAAATCGGCTGTTGTTCCTGTGTTAACAGTGCAGTACCATGCATGGGGTCACCTAGGCCCCCCAGGTTTTTTTGGAACGATTCTTTGTATGGATCGTCATGGACTTGAAAACAATTGCGAATTAATACAATTTAAAGCTCACTATAATCTGAATATACGCAACGTTTTATTACAAATTATGTTAATAATTATATTATATTATTGAATTGTAAACCTACGTAGTGATTTATTGAATTTCTTGTTTTACAACATCCTTGATGTTGCAAGGTGGCCGGCAATGTTTGATTTAGCAAGTTTATTTTCCCCTAAAGTCATGGACTAAATAAGAGTCATTGGAAATTCTTTTTCCTTACGTTACAATCCGTCATCTTGGCATAACCGTTTTCTTTGAGCCAAGATGAGTCGTTTTTGGATCTCAAGCATTGAAGAACGTTCTGCTGCTTTTAAGGTAAAATTGATTACACCAATAAACGCCATGTTAATTTGAATTCAAATTCTAATTCCTCTTGTTTTTATTCAATCTTTATTCCTCACATCATTAAACAGTGATTATATGTATGTATGTGGAGTGGGGTATAGGTATATTGAACTCGTCGATAGATATGTGTTCATATAGTATGTTTTACAGTAAACTCACCTTCCTACAGACTACGCGATGTAATCGCAGGGAAGCTGCTTCATATCACTATCAAAATTGGAATCATGCAAAATAATTAGATTGTGCCAAGTGAAAAAAAAATAAGTTTCTTATGTATATTCTTAAAAGGAATTTAATTTGCTAACTACATAGTGGTTATATGTGGAGTGGAGTATATTGGAACTCTTCGGTAGATATGTGCTCATACAGTGTGTTTTGCAGGAAACTCTGCTTCTTACAAAATACGCGATGTAGGCACACGGGAGCCGCTTCAAGCAACTATCAATATGTAACATATCAAATACAGTTGTCTACTTTGACTCGGTACTTGCGAATGAAAAACGATACAGCCATCATACGCGCTTAAGCTAAGTTGCTCTTTCTCGCTGTATATGTATATGCCAGCCAAGCCTTTTCGGTATTTCTTCTCAGATCTATCTGTGGACACAGACACATAATCTCCATCTCCGCTGTCGGTGCATTCGGATATATCCTTCCGATAAAACCACACCATCTTACTTATATGGTCAATAGGGAAATATATACTATCTTCTTCTGTCTTTCCACCTCGCCTCGTGACGTGAAAAGATTGATACCGGTTTGTAAAAAATTTGACCTCATCAGTGAATTTTTCAATATACTCGCCGCCTCCTAATCGATCCCTACTTTAATTTTGCGTTCGGAACTTCATGACATGACTTCATTATTCACAATAGACCCTTCACACACTTAGCTTCTGCTGATAAATTCTGTGCTCTATCCAACTCCGTACTTTGTAAAACCTAACAAAATATGGATAACTTCACTGTAATATATCGATGTGCTGAGAATCATTTCCCACTATTTCACTGCTGTCAAGTAGAGCGATTTTGATCTTCTACATTCACGTTGGTAGTCACTTTCGTCAGGTATTTGCAATGGAAGTAACAAAGATGTCCGAGAACATTCAAAACAAACAGATGATTGACTACTCCTACATAATTCCAACCCCGTAGCAAGTTTAGTTTTATGACGTCTTTGCAAAGATAGTAACAAATGTTCTATCATCCACCATACTCGTGGATCCATTTTTCAGATTATTTCTTTTCCACGACCTGATGAACAAAAGTAAAACTTTGTTCGCTTGCGTGTGTTCATTTGCAGTACATTTTAGGCTGCGTGAACAATGGTAGTGGTAATTCCTTTTTTTCTCAATCTCTCTTCTCACAATGAAGGTATTCCACACAAAGATATTTTGTTTTTGGTACTAATATTTAATCAAACTTCTGACCAAAAATAGGTCCTATTTCAAAATCAGTTTCATTTTTGTTCGATATAAAGCAACACAGATTGGAACAAGATAGTTCCTTTCACATTTCATTATAAATAAATAAAATAAAAATTCAAATTATTTCTTTGAAAAACTGTAATTTGAACAATAATAATAGTTGGATAGTTTTTAAATTTCAAATATTTCATATATTTCAATAATTTATTAACACCCAAAATACAACGCTATGTTATGCTTTTGAACAAGTTATCTCATATAACCTGCTTACTGCAAACACACATAGTTTCACGCTCCTTAATTAAGTTATGGAATATTATATTGGGGAATAATAGTTTCCACTTTTGCAAAGACGGCATAAAAATGAGTCGCTAGGACATTGCGATTAGGAAGCAAACACTTTACTGTTTGTTGAAACATTTTTGAACAAATTTGTTGTAGCTGAAGTCGAAAAAGTATAGTATATTTTACGCAAATGTTGAGATAACTCTTAACTCATAACTCTACTTTGCAACTTTGTATTAAATAACAGTTGATACCAACCATATTTCATTGAACGAATTTACCTAATTGTTTATTTTTAGTTCGATATCCCCATAGAACACAACTACCTTGCAAGGTAAAAATCAATTCAATTACTCAAAAATATTAAAATATTAATTTCTCAAATTTTTTTTAATTTTTTAAAATACAGTCCATTCTCATGCTGCAACATTGCTTGATGTTGCAAGGTGGCCGTTTCCACACAGATGCAAAAATATATTTTCCCATACACTGCTGTATCTGTGTCAATGTCTTCAAACCACAAGACACAAGGCATTTCTTCACTGCTTGCATGTGTTAGTGTTTGTTTTGTTTCTGAAGACGTTTTTGCCACACGATTGTTGGCTCACAAAACAAAACAACGAATCGAGCGAATTTATTAGTTTCTTTTCGTTCAATATCCCTATAGAGCAAAGCTACCTTGCAAGGTAAAAATCAACAAAAACCATCGAATTTCATAAATAAAGCGGAAACGCTGCCATCTTTCAATTATCTGAAAATATTAAAATCATGAGTTGTTTGTATTTTTCTTTTTTTCTTCTCATTGCTCCGCAAACAGTAGGAAATACATTGAATTAAATTTATCGCTACTTTTGTAAATGCTACCTTATACACGAATGTTTATAGAAATTCAATTTGGGAATCCAAGATGTACCGTAGTTTATGGTCGCGCTTGACAAACATAATATTATGCCTGTCCAACATTACTCCTGTCCACCTTTTTCTATTAAAATCGCTAGTTTTCGTATGACCTTTAGAAAGAACGCGATTTTTAATCTTTTTCTTTGTGTCGACAGTTGTATTCAATTGGCCAGCAATGTTCATTTAAACACGAGCAAATAAATAATGTAAATTGTTCATTGAGTTATATGTAACAATCGGATTTCTTAAACGCATCAATAATAATAAATAGTCGTACTTACACAAAAAATAGCTCCATACGAATAATTGCTTCCTCACCATCGTCTGTCTGTGTATTTTGTATAAGTTGTCGGAAAGACTCGTAAATAACCGGATCGAAAAATGCCAAATCGTGGAATTTTATTTTACGACCCAGTATATATTTTAATACATGCCTTTGCAAGAATAGAGGCAGCAATTCGTTTTGTAGAAGACACAGTCCAATCAATCTATGCAAATCAAATAAATACGTTGACATCTGAATTATAAAAGAAATGCTTGTTTTGTTTGCGGCTGTTAAGGAACTTACCTTCCAATATTTCTGAAAGCGTTAATTCGCTCAAAGGAGCCGTAACCCTGACGAGGCGTATAAAAACCGCGTTTACCAGGCATGTAGAAAAGTGGTTCATTATCTTCTACATGACATGGTTCTAGTAATACAACTGGGTTCATTTTTTTGGATTGCGCTGTTGTGGATGAACCACTTGCTTCTGATTTCTGTTTAAATGTTATAATATCCAGCGCTTCACTGACCTTTTGGCGCAACATTTCTTCTGATGATAAAATTGAAAGCAGTTGGGGGGTTGGAATTTCTAACAACATACCCGTTACTTTGGAGGCATTTGCAGAATTTAATGAATATATCTATGGGAGTAGGAGATATTCGATTAGATTACACTACGAACTAATACATGGGAGGATGTAAAAATACCTTTGGATAAAGACGTTCGCCTAACTGCTGCAGATGCACTGATAAGTGATCGTTGGGATTCTCGCCCGACATATCTATAAAGTGTAAAGAAGTTTAAATTATGCTAGTCAAGACGTTCCAGGAATCGTATTTATTACCAGAGCTTTCCAATATAGATACATAAGGTCTCGCGTAATAGTTAAGAGCCTTTCTTTCTCGGGCTGTACGCCACAATATTTTACTTCCTGTACCTCGTCTCTGCAGAGTTGGAGGATCGCGACCTGGTGCTCCACGATTTCTTAGAATACTTGAGAATGGTACGCCGTATTTACCGCTAATATTTCCTACTTGAACAGATTCCAAATTTGGCATTTTCGAACTAGCTAATAGTGCCTCTGATATAGAAGTGTAGAAACTTCGCGCAACCCCCGATCCCTCTCCCGGCTCGTCCTTGAATGTTACTTTAACTCGGTTAAATGTAAGAGGTGGATGAACACGTCTATTCTGACTGCCGAATTGAGAATTTAATTCTTTGAACGTTTGCATTATCAAACTATCTCTATTACGTTCTAATTTACAAAGAATTAGATCACGCTGTTGTCCATTACGTAATTTTTCCATATGTCTTCTAAACCTCATTTCCTTCACAGGAAATCCACGTAATTCCGGCAGAACAGATCCATGTTCCATACCAACATCATCCATAAACACTCTACCAAAAAGATCCAGGGTAAGTTTCCACCGACCTAGCAAGAAGTTCCACGATGGCGAGGTGTCATTTGCCTCAAATTTTTGGCAAAAATGCAGTCCTCGTACTGGATATATGATTGACGCCAACTTAGCTGATCGCCCGCCAATACTTTTCGAACTATCATCAGCAAAAACATAAGGCATATTAGCCTTTTGCGATGTTGATGGTTCTTCCTGAGATTTTGCTAATGATGTCAACTCTCCAGCTCTAACGATAACACTCCGCATCATCGTGCTATTTGGGTGTGTCGTTGCCTCAGTGTCAGAATTGATGTGATTTTTACTAGGGACGATAATTACATCCGGTCTTGTGGTAATAACATCTCTTTGATTTGGGTTTAGAACATCTCTCTTTTCTAAACTATCTCTAACAGCACTCTCAACATCCATACGATCATTATCTTCGTTCTTATGGTGATTTTCTGCTGCAGATTTTGGATCATCCGAATATTTTTTCTTCTTTAATTGAAGGTATACATTACCACTACTGCCAGTAGCACCATCAGATATCCCGTCAGTTATGACTCGAAAATCAGCTGTTATTGCCTTTGAAATTTGGTCTCTATTATTGTCAATTTCGTCGTCTATTTCTTCTTCGCCAGGATTTATTATGTCCATTGCTACAGAATCTTCATCATGAGATACTTTATGCATATTATACGAGGAGTATCCTAATTTTGTTGGAGGATAGTCTAGAGTGTTATATGAGTGGTGACCACTTTGTACCGCTCCTGAATTTTCAGTAGGAGAGACTATTAATGGTAGATTAGCAAACAAATCTTGCCGCTTAGAATTTGGTTGCAAAAGATGCGGTTTATCGGCTAGAGGTATGGCGACGTCGAGGGGTAAATCAAAACCATCAGGTGCTAAGCAACCGAGACTTAAAGTCGAATCAGATCTTGCGAAAAATGTATGACGGCGAGATGAGCCTGATGACATTGCATTGGGAGATGTTCCCATACCAAGGACAACGTATGGGTCATCATTTGTTATGTTTGAAAGTTCGTCATCTGTATCGTCATTTTCATTAGCATTTAATGAACTGCTGGGTATACTTTCACTTTTTTCGTAAAAGTTCATGTCATTACGCATATAATAAATAAATCCGTCCAGAACGTAGGCAATATGACGCAAAGCCGTTATATCCAGAACGGGCAATGCATCACGATGTTCGGATGTATGAGCACGCATAAGAGACAAACAGTATGTAAAAAAATCGCGCCTTGATGTTGATGCTGTAATCAGTAGATGTAGAATGTTGTATATATATATACATATATAAATATATTTCAAATAAGGAATGTTCATAGACCTACCTAAAATGTTTATTCCGACGGGAGTTCCGTTACTATTGCCACTATTTGATTGACTCGTGCTATTTTGAGCACTTAAATTCAAAGGATGTAGAGGGTGAGTGGGATCGGTATAATTTGTCAGATATGCGCCGAATTTCAATTGCGCCTCAGTGCTGTCCATTACAGAAAACATCCAATCCCATGTTGGTTTCAGACATTTCTCCACAAACTCCTAAATGAGGATAAATCAAATGTCTTACCAAATTAAGAACAAATAAACACGTTGCACATTGTATGGTAAAACCAAACAACTCATTTCATATAGGAACATAAATAGGCGAGAGAATATACCAACCTGCATTTCAGTGGCTTCTTCAGGACGAATTTTTAAAGACGTTTCAATATCGTTCAGAATATTGTAAGTTAAACTACTCAAGAGCTCTGAAATTTGTCGAACTATTATGCCAAATGCACGGGCTAAATTACTAGAAGTTGTGGCCATTGTATGCTGTTCTTGCGGAGGGGCTGCTACAGCAGTGCTAGCTGGAACTGCTGAGCGGCGCAACGCCATAGGATCAATAAACACCAAACCAGACGCAGATGGAAGCCGAACAGATGATCGAGCTGTGTCCCGACTTCTTATTGCCCATTGCATTGATTGAGGTGCCAAATCACTGCGATTGTTTGAATTATTACTTCGCCGTTCCAACTGGTGGTCAGCATAAGTAAACTCATCATCATCATGATCATCCGTTTCGCCATCATCGGAGCCTTCTTCTTCCTGAGGTGATGAATCACCTGATTCATCTTCAAGGAACAAAACACCAATATCTGTAAGGGTAATGAACTTTTATTCTTAAACACCTACATCTCTAAGTCATAACTCAACTAGAAAAATAACATAAAAAACTACGAAATATTTTTACAGAGAATATAAAAAACATACGATGTGCTTTTCATCATAAAATATTAGAAATGTTGTTATGACTTTTTTGTACTCAATGTGGGAACGCTGTAGCATGCAAAGATAATCGTGTGCGCATACCACTATGTCCCTTGCTGCCACTAAATACAATGTAAAACAGAAATCTAAAATTTTAAAACAGAAATCTAAACCTGTCTCTGATCCAACTGTAGCACCGGTCTGCACACTTCGCTGAGCGTCTTGGTTACTCTGGTTATCGTCAGAATCTGAATCCGTTTCAGGTTCATTAAATGTGTATTCGTTGTCGCTTTCATCATCTTGGATCCCTTCATCATTTCGCCCTCCTTCTAAAATATCCTCATCTTGGTTATGAGGTGCAACTTCCCGGTTTGCGTTGTCTTCACTCTCGGATGCTTCGCGAATGGCTACGTAACATAGCAAAATTTAAAGTATTTAGGAAAATGCACTGTGTGTGAATAATACCTATACTGTCGATTCCATAGTTAGGTTGATAATTGAAACCAGCAGCTTGGTCGCTTGTACTTTCGTGAACATTATTTGTATCAATTACAGATTCAGCCACTGACGAAGGAGCCAAAGGCTCTACGCTAAATAAATCGTCCGAATTCTAATTTTGAAAAGTATTATTTAAAACTAAGTAAGCACATTAAATTACGGAAAAGTTTAATTTTACATACGTCAATATTAGATGATGACAGAAAAGGGGCGGTAGGCCGAACAACGCCTAACCGCACTGGTGCTATTAATGCTTCCGAGACTTCACATAGTTCCTGAATAGCCAGTTTATGCAATGTTTGGAAAACTTTGACACAACTTTGTATGTGTTTGTGTGGAACTGATAGCGATTTCCGACGGTCGGGATTTGGAAACTTTTCTAAATTAAAAATTACAAAGACTCTTGCTACGGAACGAACAAAACGTCGAGCAACTATTTCGGCGTCTGCCATACGACCAGGCACAGAATCATTCTGCATTTCGCGAACTAAAGTCATAAGTAGCGTGTCTAAGTGATCCCCCGAGCATTTGACGAAAAGATTATGAGTAAATTTGTCAAGCAGTGTTGAACCTTTTTGACTTTGTAAATAAATGTTGTAATTCTCAGAACTACTGTTGTCAGCAGAATTTGGTGTTTGATGAACAGTCATTTCAGATCTTTCAGTACCCGTCATTATCATGGCCCTAACAGCATGCCAGTCTATTAAGAGCCGTTCTAATGCTCGTCTAGCGAATTTAGGTGGCTCTAAATCATGATCGGGCATATTGACGTCTATCTCAATAGAGGAGGATGACTTCCGAGCCGATGTGCTTCCAGATCCTGATCCACTTGTACCACCTCCAGCATTCCGTACTCGGGAATTTGCTCTATATTGGCGCTGTTCTATAGCTTGCCGTCCAACTGTTTGTATCAGGAAGAGCAATATGGACTCACCTTTCGCATTGAACTTTGTAACGAGATCTGTACAAGATGCCAGTTTGCATAAAAGGGCGAATCGCTTATTTTGGTTACCAGCTATTAAGGCTTTGCATTTACATTTTTCCCAGCAGTCACAGTATGCAGTTGGCGACGTCCGCTTCAGCTTGCAATCATGGCCCTTATGGCAGACTCTAGCGCACTCAGTACAGCAACACAGGGAATCCGTCAAGCCACACGTTTTGCATTCAAATATATTTTGGTTAATGTGATCTGCACCTGTCCATGTGAATGAACAGGTGTCGTTGTAGCAAATAACGTGTAAAGGCGACTGGTCCGGTGGAGCACCTTGTGGAAAAATCATAGCGTTTTTCATTGTTACGTCTTTTTCGGAAAGTGCAAGAATAGTATTAAGAAGAATTAATCCGGCCTCGTAAGCTCGATTATATACTGCCAACATAAATGGTGTCTGGCCCTGCGCATCTTTGCTACTCAACAGCTGGTATAGGTAGGGTCGCAATGCAGGACTGGAACAAATTTGCTGAAGTATAAGTGTCGAATTCTCCCGTCTTTGTATAGGATCAAAAACATAATTTGGAGAGGAATACTTTAAAGTTGTAGTAGAATTTGAGCATCCTGCAATTATCTTCGAGATATCATCTTCAGTACTGTTGCTCATAACGACATCATTAATACTAGTGCTGGATGAGTTTGTATTAGATTCGACAGTCCATGGCGCCATGTAAATGTTGTTTTCTTCAGTATTACCAACGGTACCAGATGCGTTATTAGCATTATTTGGGGCTGATTGTTCCATATCTGTATTTATGAGACGGTTCATCATTTCCCGAAGACTGACTGTTCTACCTTCACGAGAAGATGACGGGCCCACTGAGGGCATGGACGTTGAAACACTAGGAAATGTTGAGGACGACGGTGGTGTAGCTGTACTGGATACAGAAGGGACCGTTGATGTGTTATCAATAACGGCGGACACATTTGCCGAAAAAGCCGAGCTCGAGGCTGGAGAAGAGCGAGAAGTGATGCCAGCAAATGTAGCTGGCTTCTTCTCATCGGTATCCTTGTTTGTCGTAGGTGAACACATAATTGTACACGCGTGGAATATATTACGTGCTCCATCACATCGCTCATCTAAAATGGCCGTTACGTCATTACGGTCATCTTTCTCTAAACGATTCAATGTGGCGAATGCGTTTTTAACATCACAGCGTAGAATGTGTGGCATTAACTTTTGTGATTCGAACAACAAGGCTGTCATACAAACCTTTGATTTTTGATTACTAGAGTTCAGTGATGAGGCTAATGAAATCGTAGTCATGGCCACCGCTTTCACAGGTGATAGATCAAACCAATGCGGATCTTTGATGGAACCAACACAATCCTTGGACATGGGATATAAAGCTCTATTGCCGTCGCGAAGTATAATTGTACTTGTATTGCCACTGCAATCATTATTACAAATCATAGAAATGTTATTCGACGAAGTCCCCATAAATGAACCGCTGTCTGTAGGGAATTGACAGTTCTGCTCCTGTTTGCTATTATACAAATTGTATACACTATAATGCAACTTGGACCCCAACTTCTTTACCACATGTATTCCCCGTAAGTCCACAGCCATGCAGAGTAACTGAAACGCAGAGGGATCGCTACCATGGCTAATATTAATCTTTTTTGGCAATTTTTGGAGCCAATCTGGTCCTCTTGAGGCCATAGCTGTTTTATAAACCTGAACGTCTTCACGTCGCAATAAGCGACATTGCTGCCAATCATCCTCTTTGCCCTCGCCAGCATTTACGCCAACTGACCCTGCTGATGACGACGGTGCCGCCGATGATATTGGGAAACGCACAGCTACAAAGTCTCCATCAACTTTAAGAACTTTGCCAATTGGACCAATCTTATCCTCAACAAACACAACATCCTTCAATTGCCACAATTCTTCATCTTTCTTGCCATCCATGTTGTCGTCTTTTGCGGCCATACGTTTAGTACGCTTGTGCGAAGTAACACTGCCTGTGTCACTACAAGTGCTAGATGCAGGAGATGGTGGTGGAGGCATATCTATTCGGTCTGTCGTCTCTTTATTCGAAGAAGAGCTTTTTGCAGAACTGGAACATGGAACGCTTACCATCTTTGTAATCTCTTTGTCCGCAGATAATCCAGGCGTGTTAACGGCGTTGCAACTAGGAAGTTGTATCTTATCGTTCCCTACATTATTAGTAATATTAATTATCTTGAATCTGCATCCATCATTTGAGTCCCACACAGAATTTAGTAGCTGTCCAACTTTTGGCACTCCATTGGCACAAGTGAAACCAATAGAACCTGTTTGGTATTTCGGACACTTTTTCATAATAACTTGAGTACCGACGCTAATGTCTGCAGATACATTCTTAAACGGTTTCTTTGCCTTTGTTCTGTATTTGTCCCACAAGTAGCGGCGTTGGTCGAACGGCAGTACACCCCACCAATAAACATTATTGCTTTCCGTTCTAACAGCGGTATACAAAGAACAGACATTAATGCTCACTATTGGATCCATAGTGAACTCATTGAAAGCAGTGGCTACGTGCTCCAATTTTGCCCCAATATAACCCAATTGCTCATCCATCCATGTCGCAACCCGATTACTTTCCGTAACCACAGAGCAACGAATGAAGTTGGCCGAAATATGTACAATTTTTTCGGAGAGATTTAGCGATACGGTTTTCGGATGGTAGACATTTTCAATCTAAAAATTTTAATCCAATATACCATCCAGTAATTCTGTTAAAGTAAGTCATGAATACCTCTGATTTATGCGGCTCCATATCCGTCCACCGCCATTGGTGAAGTTCTCCATTTTCAGAAATAGCAATAAACTCGGAATATAATGCTGCAATTTTTTTAAATTTGATGGAATTGTTTTTGTCTGGCCATGGTTGAAGCTCTTCTGAAATCCAAATTGGCGAGCTCATTAATGTTGGATCTTTCTTTTTAGCATCTACAATAAAATTTGCATAAGAAATGTATATAGATATTTTATACGGTTTACCAGGCAATACCTCCTTCTTTGTCCCAGACATAATCTTCCTTATTCAGCCAACGTCTTGGAACATAACACTGACGATCACGCCATCGACTAAATGCTTCTCTCTCTGCACTTACTGAAGATATCTGAGCAGATAAACTTCCAGCACTTGTCAAAACTCCGCTACTAGTCCCAGAGGTCCTTGCTTGGCTATTTTCAGTATTTGAGCCGGATTGGTTACGTTCGCTACGTATGCGATCAAATAATAAGCTAACAAAGGATAATGGCTTGAAAATTTTACTTATCATTAAGCGGGGTATTGGACATTTAAGTGTCACAATAGTTACGTTTTTAACGTCCACATTAGAACTCGCAAAAGTTCCTACCCCGTTTTTGCTTTAAAAGCCTATACACTTACTTTCTAATGCTGGAATAGTTGCTAAATATTTCTTCTGTAAATAAGCCATCTGACGGATCAATAATTACACTGCTGTTGTCCCCATGAAATCCATTATCTAGTAGCGATATTAGATCTTCCGGTACGTAATTATCTCCGCCCTCTTCGGTATCTTCAGCATCTTCATCATCTCGAGAAAGTAAATTGTTAACGGCCAAATTAACATCTAGATTGGTACGCTATAGCCATAGGATTAGATACAGAAATTATTGCTACGATTGCCAAACAATCTGAACGCTCACCTGTAGTTCCCTTATTATTAGACTTCGACTTTTGCCTTGCAATACAACTTCTGCTTGCGATATTAATTCTTCGGGCACGTAAGTGGCTGGTACCGTTACAAGAGGTCTACTTCCCCCTATTATGACACCAGAACTTCTAGATCCGGAACTCTGATTTCCCGACCCAGAGCGGGCAGTAGTGCGCATTAAGCGCGCCCTCGATCGCGCTAACTGACGCGATGATGTCGGAGCCGATGTCTTTGAATTGTTTGTTGCATTTGTAGAGTTATTTCCGCTATTACAGGTGTAGAATATTTTGAATTATTTAATTTATGTTGCAATATAATTTAATTCCGCACGTAAACAATAAGAGTATAAGAGACACATTTCAAAACGATTTTCTTTTTTAACGTATTTAGGCCCTGAACGAAATTGTGCCCTCTTTACGCACCCATGACCGAAATATGCATAAAAATAATATAAAAAATTTTGTTTTTATTGTTGCTTTCCTTTCCACATAATTGTAGGGCGTCGTAAAAGGGCAGAAAAATTTTGGCCAGGCCTTAAAGGCTGGTATTATCTTTAATATTTTACAAGAAACGCTGTTAAAGAGCATACAAATTATTTTGCTCCAAATGTGGAAAGATGTCAACTAAAGGCATAGACAAAATGAAGCCAGCGCTTGACTTGTTTTTTTTTTACTCAACTTTAAGTTAAGCACAATTCATACTGAAGTTGTCATCTTCCATCATGACAACGCCCACACTCACACTGCCTTGCGGACCCGTCAGAAACTGCAAGAGCTTGGGTGGGAAGTTTTACCTCACCCACCGTACTCTCCAGAACGTGCCCCGTCCGACTATCACCTATTTCGCAATCTAAACAACCATCGAAGGATTTGAATTTCCATAGCGAAGAGAAAATGAAAGATCGAATTAACGCTTCTTTCAGAGAGAAATTAAAAAGCTCCCAGAGAGGTGGGAAGAAGTTATTAAGAAAGGGGGAGTATCATATAATAGATTAAAATATATATAATAGATTAAATTATATAATAGATTTCCGTACAACCCGATATACATATACATAGTCCTGCCATATGTTCTGTTACACAATTTCCAGCGCTTATCGTTCAAAACTTCTTGCGGGAATAGAACCGTTAACTTTTTTTTCAGAACACATGCACTAATTAGTGAAGAATACTAGTCAGTTTGGTTTCAGTTTGCAATCTATTAACATGGAGTGGGGCGTTAAAGAGGATCGAGTCGGTGTAATAGCGTTGCATAAGTGCGGAAAGAGTGCTGGCCAAATTTTCGAGTTGCTAAAACCACTCGGAATATCAAGAATGTTCGTTTATCGTTCTATTGCTCGCTTCGGCGAATTGTCTGGAGTAGAAGACAGGCCAAAAAGTGGTCGCCCGCGCGTTGTCCGTACGAGTGCGGTAGTAAAGGCAGTGCGTGAAAGAATTCGGAGAAATCCCCTTAGAAAGCAGAAAATCATGTCCAAGGAATTGGATATATCAACCAGATCCATGTCTAGGCTGATTCTGGATGATCTGCATATGAAAGCCTATCGTTGGTCCACGGGGCATCTTCTAACTCCTCAGCTAAAAAAAATTAGGCTGGAAAGATGCAAGCGACTTTTGCAGTGGCACGCGGACAATGGCCATGAAAACTTTCTGTTTACGGATGAGAAAATTTTTACCGTGGAAGAAGTTTTCAACAAACAAAATGACGAGATTTATGCCACTTCATCTAAGGAAGCGAAAAAAGTTGTTGCAAGGGTTCAACATGGCCATCATCCCTCTTCCATAATGGTTTGGTGGGGGGTCTCCCACCATGGTGTCACATCCCTCCATTTCTGTGAAAAGGGCGTAAAAACTGGTGCAAAGGTTTACCAAAAAGATGTGTTAGAGGGTGTTGTGAAGGGTTTGACCAATACCTTTTTCAATGGACGTAGATGGATCTTCCAACAGGACTCTGCTCCTGTGCACAAAGCTAAAACCACGCAGGGGTGGCTCAGAGTCAATATCCCTGGCTTTATAGCAGCAGAAGATTGGCCATCAGGGAGTCCAGATCTCAATCCACTGGACTTGTGGTCAGAATTGGAGAATATGGCTTGCAAGACTCGCCACAGAAATTTGGGAAGCCTTAAAACAGCATTATCCAGAGCAGCGTCCTCGATCTCCATGGAAATCGTACGTGCGGCTATAGCCCAATGGCCACACCGTTTGAAAGCTTGTGTTAAAGCAAAAGGCGGCCATTTCGAGTGAATACAATTTTTTTAATAACCAATATTGTCTTCTAATAAATGAAATAATTTTGAATACAATATGAACATTGTTTTTTTTTTTATCGCGTTTTATATTTGTAACAGAACATATGGCAGGAATAGGTATATCTCCTTCACACATATATATTCCAGATGAATCTAGAGCTTAAACACCGGAATTCTTGATGCAAATACACTTCATTGCCTTCATTAACGTGGATGACGTGAGTTCACGAGCGCAACAACTTTTTTACTTGTGGCGGACTTGGAAGTGCTGAACCTGCTGGAAGATATTGTAAATGACGCCAGGATTTCTGGTCATCGATTCTTTTAACTCCTACAAACCAGAGTATATGGAGGGAAATGCAATTGGAAAAAGAATTACAGACTAATAAGTCTCTTCTTTTTCTTGAAAGTTCTTTTTTCTGAAAGTTCTGCAGAGACTGGTTGACATGTATATAACAGAGACTTTCAGCTTCCATACACTAATATCATATCGGATATCAACATGCCTAGTTCGCAGTCAGTTCGCTGCAGTTCGCAGGTTTTATGGGCTATGAAGAGAGCAATTTATATATAGATATATATATATATGTACATACATATCTTGGATATGGAATAGGCCTTTAATAATGTGGCATCCTGCCCCAATTATGATTTCTATTGAGGGCCTTGATATAGCGAAGATTCAGGTAGATTGAGTTGATGGCATGCTGATGAACCGCGTTGTCGGCTAAATTTGTTGATTCACTCCTTTACGTAAATGTTCTACTAGGGGCATTTCCCGGAGGAGGTTCTTTCACCTCTACTGTGACTCCTGAATAGCGCATTTCGTTCTATTACGTCTTAAATATTTTCGCAAGATTTTATTCTCTTGCGTCAGAAATGGAGTAATCCACGCTTCTGAACATCTTCCCTTCTATCGAATGAAAAGTTATATCCCCTCTGTATGCATTTATATTACTAATCTACTTAAAAATATATAAATTTCTAACAAACATACCTTTTTGCGGAATCATTTTTGCTTAGATCTAGACGATCAGTATTTATCGAAAAAGCTACTCGAAAAGCTTTACCGTCCTCCAGTAGGACGCCGATGTGATTTGGTCCAATTACAACTTCTTTAACGGGTATTTTGAGCTGTTCGAATATGCGATGTGTTCCAAACCCAAATTTATTAACTTTATCCGATACTTCCCGAAGCCTGTAAAGAGAAAAAAATATTTATACAATAAATTTGAATTCAAACGGGGAATTCATTGTTAGATGTGGACGACAAAAAATGTTTGTTTGCCGATGGTACTAGAAGTGAAGTGGTTTTGAAGAACTCATGTAGATAAAGCATACATTATTACGGTAGGAATTGAAATTAATTCAGTATTCAATAATTTGTCCAAGCGAATAATTGATATCCCAAATTATAAGATGAGATTGTAAAAATCGAAACCCACCTAAACTTCCGTTTTCATACGAACGTATGTTTAAATTGAGGTTAAAATGTAAAAATTCTCTAGTTACCCATTTGCCTAACTAAAGGTGCTGTTTGCGTTGCAAATGAATATGATCGGAAATGAAACAAAATGTAATTAGTGTTTTTTCCTTCATAAAGGCGTCACCTTTATTGTACCAATACTACCTTGTTCCAGCACAGAGGTTTATATCTGACGATATGTTTAGGACCAAATCCGTACAGCAAGAGAAGTTTATTATATATTTCAAACAAGATGGAGCGGGGTGGCTTCTATTAGCGGTAGCCGTTGCTCATTAAAACTTATGTATTTCAGTCTGAGTGAAAACTCAATGTTCAAACCGATTCGAACATTACGATAGGGGCCGTAGGGGAAAAACCAATCAATCCCAGTTCTGAGAACAATTCTTAGTGATTGTTAATTTTTTTGCTTTGGACTCAAAGTTCCTAGATAGCAAAACGGTAACACGAACAGGAACTACCTAACCTTCCAATCTGGGATGTCACGCAACGCGTGCTAATCGCCTTTGCGACCTGAAGTAATCAATTATAATGGAGGCACACTGATAAGTGAGCACCCCGGTATGTAATTAATTTTAGGTACCGAATCCCTCCCGTGACACGGTTGATCCACCTTCCCCCTCACTCATGGGCACTGACGCACAAGCCTCTTCATGCAGCAGCATGATGAAGTCACACTGCACGGGAAGCAGGAATATTAATCTAGGAAGTGAGTCAGTTATGGATTTCACTAATCATAACCTTAAGATTTGTAATGTGGAAATGTGAGAACACCCAAATTTTCAGGAATATGAATATGACGATTGTTCCTCCTCCGATCAAAGCTCTATTTCCTTTACAGTGAATGCGAAGAGGAAACGCAGTAGAACTTAACAAGGCTCTTAACAAGGCTCTCAATCTCTCCTTTTGGATCTTTTTGAATACCCATTTATCAGGGTAGGAAATCGGAGCCAATGTAGTGGATTACACAAATTGGTGTTCTGAGGAAATCTAACAGAAGGCAGTATCGTAGATCTGCTACTGCGAGCCTGTCCAAAGATTTTATTTGTACAATATGTTGTAGACAAAGATAACAATTACAGCCTACAACAAATTAACCCATACAGACTACCCAATGGAAACTACTGTGACAGACCAGGAGTTACTATCTCTAAGTAAATTCATACAAGAAAGAAATTGTCCTGTTTACTCGTAGGTTTAGGAGGACCACTTTAAGACCAAATAAGATAGATGGCGTAGAACCCAAACTCTCCCCTGAGATTCTGATTCTGAATCACAAATAGAATTCGAGCAGGAAAATTTAGAAAAAGATGAAGAGTGCAGGGGGATAGGCTAAAGCCTAGTGACGTCAGACTCTGATAAGTTCCGGGGCATAACAATTAATGAAGAGGTAGATGTCGATACAAGACTACCTGGTTTATGTTCATCCTCCTATCTGCCTGCTCTTCAGTTTAGCAGATAACTGGATTTGGACGAAAGGGAAAAGAAAGTGCTATCCAAGCACAGATTACATAACCAAGACACCGCTGTGGAGGTATTTTTTGATCCGTACAGGAACGATCTGAAATTTATGTGTCACAGGTCACCGTAACAGTTCTCACCAAAGTACTGTTTTTAGTGTGAGGACGAGAAAGAAATTGAGATTAATAGACATCCTGTGTGTTAGTGTCCCTGTCTGCAGTGGTGGTGGCAAATGTACATAAGAACTAGCTTCACGGACGAAGTGGGATCATTCTCCTTGTTTAAGATTCTGGATTTGACTACTCTCTTATAAATTGGACACATTAATGGATTTTTAATTGAAGAAGTTGCTGTTAGAAAAACATGACGCTCCCTATTAAGTTGTACGATATGATTTTTTTGGGCGATATGATTTTCCACAATTGACGTTACATGACCTATATTACAAAGTAACCGATGATCGCCTCAATGTATCTGACGAACACTTCGAGTAGTCGTGTAACCGACAAGTCTGATAATTGATTCATTAACAGCTCTCCATACCATTTTGTTAAGGTGTCCGGTTAGATTAATAATCGCTTGGAGTGAATGTTTTAAAATATATTAGTCTATTTGCTTAAATAACAATCAGAATAGAAATTTTATTACGTCTTTCCTATTACGTCTTCTGCGCTCAAAAGCCTGCGTTTTGTCACCCATAAAGTTCATTGTCCACCCCTTTCCGTTTTTTTTTTTTTTTTTGACTGCTGAAGCTGATTCATCTGATTGTGTTTTAAGCCTGCGCTATACAGCAAGACAGCAAATAATAGTTTGGTACAATTGTTGTGTTGTGCGATATTTAAATTTTAATTTTTGCGCTTGTACCATTACTATGTTTATTATGGAATCGATAATAGTAGATTTTGTGTGGTGATACTAATATTTGCAATTTCGCTCAACAACAACAATTCTATAGATTGCTTTGTTGCAGTTTCTTGCAAATTTGTTTTGGTTATTCATCTGTTTGTGCCAGTTAACCTCTCACTCCGAAAGTATGATTGGTTACTGGTTATGTGATAATTTTACCTGTAAAAATATCGCCGCCGAATTTTATAGATTTGTAGCGACGATTCCCGAAGAAATAAACCGCAAGTGTTTCAATGCGAACTCAACTCCTATTTATTTACAAAATCCTCTACTTGTATTTTAAGAATGACTGTATTCAACCTGTATTATGAGAATAAATACATTTGTATATGCACAGCGCTGCTAAGACTAGAGCAGTGGTCCACCATCGCGTACAACACCTGGCCATATCCTTTAAACAAATGAGTACAGCAAGACAAAAAAAAAAAAAAAAAAACAACGGCAACCATCGATGCCACGTAGTTTATGTTGTCTGCCGCGCTCATAAGAGCATCCGTGCATACCAACCTGTATTATGAGAATGAATCTCTCTTGATTGGTGTTCCGCTTTTATACTCTCCTAGCGAGAGCTTTTTGACTACTATTAAACGAAAGCAACTGAACGAAAACAATTATCGTTAAAAGCTTTACTAAACGACAGGATCATTCAAAACAGAATTGGTGATTAACAACTAGAATCGTACACTGGTGATTAATTAACAACAATATGGTGACTACCATAAAGGAAAGGTATTCATTGAAGTTAAAGAAAGTCAGTATATTCTTAACTAAATTGTTAGATAATAAAATATAATCAAATTCAGTGACTAAATTACATGATCCGCTACAGATTTATTTTTTTAATGGTGCTATGAAATACCTGAAATACCATACCAGATATGGGGAAAACTCTGGACGGTTCATTCCAAATTTTCTAATATTGCATCTTCTATTGATTTTTGTATGAAATGCTTTAAATTAGATCGAATTACTCTGACAATACGTCTTTATTTGAAATAGGTGTTCCTGGTGTTCTTTTATAGTATTTTCGTAGAGATGTTTTAGTGCTATTGCCGATTAGACCACCAGTGGTACCAAAAAATTTGAAGAAATATCTTAGCACTACAGAAAAGAAGGGAGTGGTTTCTGATTGCTGTCGAGAGCTCCCTATCTTCCGAAACCGTGTCCTTTGTTGATATCGACGGTACTGAATTTATGCTATTGTTGTTATGCTGGGCTGTTTCAAGTTATTTGTAATGTGTTCTTATGTTCCACCGTAATATAAATAGGGCTACTGTGGATATGTGCGACTTCAGTTTGACAATATCTTTGACTCCCCTTACTTAGTTCGTGATTTGAATACGCATCAATTAAGATATATTGTTAACACGAATAATAACATTCTTGACTTAGTGTTAGTAAATGATCTTAGAGTCTTTGTGATAGGATTGATTAGTATTAGCCGAAGATAATCACCATCCTTCCGTGAGTAACTCAATAATTTATTTCGTCAGTTCTCCATCCTAATTTCGATCGTATGAAGAGACCTCGACGACAATGTTGTGAGTAAGTTTTATAAAGTTGTACTTCCTTTCACCTAAATTCCTCCTTTGTAACGCGGATTTAATTACTAGAATTTGCCTTGGTCATCGGTCTATCGTTCCAAATAAACAGTTTTGAAAAATAAGCGGGTTAAAAAGTTCCTGGTTCGGCATTTGATTATGGTAAATATGCCGTGTCTAGGTTTAATTTAAATCCAAAAAGAATTGCGGAAGTTATTTGGAAAAATTCGGTCAGAATATAGGAAAAGACCCAAAGTCTTCCCTTTCTTTGACAATTTGAAGCATAAAAAAAAGCCTTCTAGATAAAAAAAGCATAAAAAAAAAGCCTTCTAGAGTGAGGTACATGACGATCATACTGATTCAATAGATAGCAGGTTTTTTCTGCGGACTTCTTTTCTGTCAAGTCGTGGTTATCCTATATCCCAAACGGGCACTGGCTTAAGTTATCTGAGTATATATACCACCTTTGGAAATGTCACCTTTGGAGATGACTAACTAAGACGATTGTAATCTACAACCAGCACTGAACAAAATATAATTTTGAAACACTATTTTAGGGGTCCGCTTTGCCGATAACTTTACTTTTGCATACGTCATTGAAATTTGCTTATTTTGCCGTCATTAGATTTTTCATAATCATAAATCGGAAAGTATTTTGGATGCGTCAAATTATAGAGAAATTACTAAGTTAAACTCGATTTCAAAATTGTTGAGAAAATGGTGACGGATATCATCTATCATCACGTTTCTCCATCATTGGTTTATTGTCAACATGGTTTTCGATAGGGATTTAGCTGATTGGTTTTAGTTAGTAAATTGACGGATGTCATTTACACCGACTTTAGTAAGACATTTGATAAATTAATATAATAATTTGCTTGGATTTAATATTCGCCTCCTTTTACGTTAGATATCATCATAACTAGAAAGTAGGAGGGCAGATTGTATCTTTCGGTATTGCACTGTCCAGATCGGCTTCTGTCCATCTGACATTAGGATTCTATTTTATTCTTTATATTTATTAATGTCTTTGTAACTACTATTAACTCCCTGATGTTTATGTATGCCGACGATGTTAAGATATATTTTAGTTATGATTGATTGTTTACAAGAAAGCAGTAAATTGCAGGGAGACTTGCGACATATTTGTCGTTTGGTGTCAGGTTAATGGCGTGGACAGGAAACTTAGCTTTAATGAACACATTGCAACTATGCTCAACAAAGCATGTGATGTAATAGGTTTTGTAAGGCGTTGGGCTAAATAGTTACCTGATCCCTACGTAATGAAATTAATTTTAATTTTAATTAAATAATTTGAGAACAACATTGAGAAGCTTTGTATTGCTTTTCGTATATTAAAAGATATAGTTTTGTCCAGTTTCTGGTTTCTATTATCTGTATTAGAATTCCTTTTCGACTATCTAAGCTTTATTACTAACCATTGTCATCAATGATCCTATTCGTATAATGCCTGCTAATATACGATTAAATATGCTTGTATTCTCTACGTGATTTATTCAGATTTAATAATTGTCCGGATAATTATTCATTTTTCTTTTTCTATATTATATATATTAATTTCAATTTCATTAAAAAAAACAAGAACGCTGTTCAATTCTTTTTACCGTCTTTTCCCCATCATCTATATTTTCAATTCCTTAAATTATCTAATCGATTTCTTCATATGCGTTGTCAAAATTAAGTCTTACATTATTCAACATTTGTTGTTCAGATGATTGTTGTATAAGTTAACATACTTAATTACACTTATTACGCTTATGTATCATTTAGGGCACCTTTATGTTTATGTACGCTTATGTTCCACTTAGGTAGGCTAATACGCCTGACTTGTAATTAGTTGTATAAGATTTGGTAAAGAAAGAGTCAGTGAATAAAAGACTAACTGAAAAACAACTTGTGTTATACTTAACATGGTGTCAGAAGTTTTATTGAGATAAATAACTCAATTATGTCGACCGATGAAATTACAACGCAGTCGACTGGTGGTCAAATATTTGCTGCTTCGCTCCAGCCGATGAGTTTTAAGGCGCCTGATATTGCTAAGGAGTGGAAGACATGGCACACCAAATTCAAAATATTTTTGAGAGCTTCCAACTTGGAGTCACAGTCGGATCAGAGAAAAGTGGCCTTGCTATTGCATCATATTGGAGCGCAGTCGTTAGATGTCTTCAATACTTTTGATGTGGATATTGATACAGTCAAATATTCTGACTTAGTAGGAAAAATGGAGTCCTACTTTACGCCACAGGTGAACATAATCATGGAACGATATAAGTTTTTCACCTACAAACAACGACAAGATCAATCCGTAGACGAATTTGTGACAGCATTAAAAAATTTAAGTTTAAGCTGTGAATTTGGAAATTTGCGAAACGATTTAATATGTTCATATGTGGATTGTTTGCGTTGATGGGCGATATTAGAGAAAGACTGTTAACGGAGGGCAATATTAAATTGGAGAAAGCGGTTAGCATTGCTAAGAATATGGTAATGGTGAAAGAAAATTCTACAGTTTTACAACAAGATGTCGGACTCGAAGCTGCTGTCGGTGCAATTACCAGAAAGAACTACAGTAGTGGAAATCAAAGCCTTTCTTGCAAAGACCGTTATGACGGTGGTAAGAGCAATAAAAACAACTGGAACGGCAACAAGAAGGACAAGTTAACAACTGAATGGGATGTGGAGGTAAAAGTAAATCAGCAGAAACTAGTATGCCAGATAGACACGGGGGCTCAAGCTAATATACTGTCAGCTGACACTGCAAATTTATTGAAAATTGGAAAATTAAAAAAAACATTTGTTAGAATTTTTACCTTTAGTGGTGAAAGAATTCCAGTGCTGGGCACAGTGGACTTAATTTATTGGTACAAGAATGAAAGTTATAATTCTATATTTTTTATTGTAGATATTCCTTGTAAAAATATTATTGGGATTGAAACGGCAATGAAAATGAATTTAATTAAGGAGGTAATAGCATTTCAGTCAATAAAATAGTTGAAAAGTATTCAGATGTTTTACATGGCCTTGGTCTTTTGCAAAATGAGTGTATTTTGAAAATAAGGAATGATGTTGAGCCAGTAATTGAACCGCCTCGAAAAATACCGTTTAAGCTACTTGGGTGTCTACGATCAGAATTAGACAGAATGTTGAACATGAAAGTGATTGCCCCGGTGAGCGAACCAACAGAATGGGTGAATTCTATAGTACTGGTTACAAAGCCAAACGGTAGTTTGAGAATTTGTTTAGATCCCAGACATTTAAATAAAGCCATTTTAAGGCCTCACTTTCCGTTTCCTAATGTTGAAGACTGTAAAGCGAAACTGAATTTTTCGAAATATTTCACAGCTCTAGATGCTAATAGTGGGTTTTGGATGGTGCCGTTAAACGAAGAATCGTCAAAATTATGCACATTCAACTCGCCTTTTGGTCGTTTTCGATTTTTAAGATTGCCATTCGGTATTAATGCTGCTCCGGAAATATTTCACTCCGAAATGATAAAGCTTTTTGGTGATATACCTGGCATTATAATATATATTGATGATTTTTTGATATATTCATCAACCATTGAGGAACATTTTAAAACATTAGAAGCAGTTTTTCAAAGAGCAAGGGTAGTGGGTCTAAAGCATAGATGTTAAATAATGATTATATAATGCTAATGATTGCTAATTAACCTTCTTTTGTGAAATTCTCTAATTCATTAAACAATTAGAATTAGTTCAACTAATTCCCATTAGATAATTGAAATTTTTATTCTAATTGTAAAACTAATTGCAATTAGTTGCCATTACCAAAAAAAATTGGTTTACTTTTACAAATAGAAATCTAATTGACTTCTGCTAATGCAATTACATATTCAATTAGCTCGAATTAGAATCAATTACACACATCTCGAATTAGAATCATTACACAAGACATCAAGCCCTTACTTGCCGAGATCCAACGGATTAGCAGAACGGTCAGTACAGACTATCAAGAAGCTGCTCATGAAATCATTAGAAGGTAAATCTGATCCATATGCAGCATTGCTGCATTATAGAACAACGCCAAAAGGGGATTTGCCAAGCCCATCTGAGTTGTTAATGTGTAGAAAGTTGCGTACAAAAATTCCTTCTATTGCTGGAAATTTTGAATCTAAATTGATAAACAAAAGCGAATACGATGATAAGCTACAGTCGAATATGAGGAAATGTGTTAAATACTACAACAAAAAATCTAAAGTTTTAGAGCCAGTTCATCAGGGAGACAAAGTTATGTTTCAAAAGACACCGCAAAGCTGCTGGTATCCTGGCAAAATTGTTGAGGTTTGCAAGGAACCAAGGTCATTTGTTATATTAGATGAGAGTGGGTCAACATTTAGAAGAAGTCATGAGCATATAAGGCAGGCGACTGAAAAACGGGAAAGGGAGGAAGATGATCATAGTATTGATAGTGAAAATGTTTATATGGAAAATACTGAGGAAAATGAAAGAGCTCAAAAAAATGTTGATTCCGAAAATCAAAAAAGAGACTGTTACATTACTCAAAAAGGCAGGATTATAAAACAGCCCGATCGGCTCAATTTGTAAATTTATTACTTACATATAATGATTAATCCTAATAGTAATAACTTATTTACTTGTATATATTTGTATTATCTATTTTTTATTTCTAATTTTAAAATTATTTATAATTTAATCGTTCTGTGCAAAAGGGAGATGTTGTATAAGTTAACATACTTAATTACACTTATTACGCTTATGCATCATTTAGGTCACCTTTATGTTTATGTACGCTTATGTTCCATTTAGGTAGACTAATACGCTTGACTTGTAATTAGTTGTATAAGATTTGGTAAAGAAAGAGTCAGCGAATAAAAGACTAACTGAAAAACAACTTGTGTTATACTTAACAATGATCTAATTGTATTACATTGCATATCCACTCGTAATTTAAATTTACCTATCAATTCACTCGAATTTTTCCTTATACCGCATTATTACTTATTATTATTTTATTTATGGTGGTGGGTGAAGTTTGCTAGTGAAACGGAAATTCAGTAAAAAAAAGTGTTTGATTATCCTTACTGAAGACTTCCTATCAGTCAACATCGTCCCAGAAAAAACATATAAACATCGCAGGGAACATCAAATTATATGGATATAATATTTTCACATATCACACTTAGACCTTATAAACGATGTGCAAAAGAATGAGCAGATTTCCATCATTGGATTGCATCAAGGGTCTTTTCATATGGTCACATTTGATATACATATTGCTGGGTTTCGAATGAATGGATACAAAAAAATTTTAAAATCAAAATGCTTTGCGTATAGTCTTTAGATTTAGAATTTTTATTATTTTGTAAGTTTCTCAGCAGTCAGCAATTGTCAAATACTAATGCTACAGACAAATTAAGATGTAATTGTAGTCCTTCAAAATTACGACAAGTATTTTCAACATTTTTTTTTTAAATTACAAAATACTCTTGATTGCGCGATATTGCATATTTTTAAGAACCAAATTGATACACATCTAATTTGATAAAAGATTGTACTTGATGAAAATAACAATGTGCAGTTTTTAAGTTTTTTCGTTATATGACGTCCTAAAATCTTTTTTCTACTCTAAACGGAGCAGGTGGAAATATTTGCTAGTTCAAATATTTACTATACAGATATCGGCTTCCGAATTATACATATTATAGTAATTACGAACCCATTTTTAATTTTATCCTACAAAAATGTTTGATATATATGGTACATATGGTTTGATTTTTTATTGTTACCCAATTGTACAGCCAGGAACAATTTTACAAACACTTGATTTAAAACCAACAAAATTTTATCGATTACAAATTCAATAGAGCAGAGTTGTTTGATTATATAGAATTTCTTGAAATAACAACTTTAAAACTAGTTTCCTGAAGAAGAATGCTACAATTAAAACTTTGCATGTATCACATTCTAATATTCATATTATCGTTTCCAAAACTCATGAATTGAAGCGTTCCGTAACATTTATTCATTAAGCGGCGTCTACTAATAAGCGCCCCTAAAATCGTATTTTTACAACACTGTTGTTTAATTGTAAACATGTTCCTTTTACGACCTTCATTTTATTTCCGTTACCTGAGATTTCAACATATGTATTACATTGGTTTTAACCACTTAAATCCACCCCGCTGCATCTTGTCTAAGAAAAGTGATAAACCTCATAGTGTCACAATATTATTCCAGTAAAAGTGAAGCCTTTAATGAAAAAAACTAAAACTTATTTCTCATTGGTTTTACAGGAAGCAAATTCGTGGTCGAATTTTGGAATTCAAACAATGTTCCTACTTTGAAGACTACAAACCTGTCTTACGTGCACAATTGAAAGATTTGAAAATACATCCGATCATTTCCAATATCACCGCCGCTATCGAGACCAGTATTTTAAATTAATTTGCGAACAAAAATAAGCAGTGTATAGACTTTTTCTGCTGTGACTTTGTAGCAAACTAAAGAAAGTGAGCTTTCAACATCGCCAAGAAACATCGAAAATTCATAATGTCAATGAGATAGAGCATTTTGTTGTTTTGATTACGCCAAATTTATATTCAAATTTCGAAGCTAGGTGCCTAAATTCGTCTCACAAAAGAAACACTAGATATTGTTTGATCTTGAAAAAATTTCGCGGCAATGCCAGCTTTTTTTGATTTTGTTGTCCAACACTGAAATCGAAACAACTTTTGCCTTCACGATTTCAGTGTTAGAAGCTAACACAAAAAAGTAGGCGTCACCATTTAACAAAATTTAAATTCCGCGACCATTTTTTTACATGATGTTTGACCACAAAAAGTTAGCATAGGCTGGTTCAACAGGAAAAATAGAGTAATGCAATTGAATAAACGTAGAGGGGCTGACGGTAATCACAGGGAAACAAGTAGACCCGTTCTGGTGACACCAACCGCTCTTCTTTATAATTAATAGCATTTGACCCGTCAATAAGGAGCTGAATCTATGCTTACGAATGGTGACGCCAGCATTGGAGCTAAAAAGACCAACTTCCTTAGCATTGATATACTAGGGAAGCAGAGACCCGCTGAACTGTCTCAAGCCGGTTATTAGTCTACGATAGATGCAAATTAATTTGCGTAGCTACTGCTCTCATCAGGAACAATGAATTGTTGGTCAAAAGAATTACTTCCTTTTAAAGCATACTTAATATAGAAGTGCGTTTTGAAATTGACATTGTCGGTTTCTAGTCAAATAAATCTTGCACCATTAACTGTTTATTTTTTTTTTTTTTTTTGAGTATATGCATCGTTTTGCGAACGTGTTGTAGTTTCCAACTAAACCTAGTTTCATCACAATGGAAATAATACCTATAAATTTGTAAGTTAAACAGCACCACACGATATGACCCCATGAGCTAAGCAAACTTAATCACGTCCAATAAATTATAAATTTTCCAAGACAATGTTCAAACAGCTCATAAGTTAAATCAATCCAATATGTCGACAAATAAAATTTGAATTTGCGAAGAAAAAGGATGCTTTAAATAGTCCTAATGCTGGACGCAAATATGTAAATAGTTTCCCAGCCACAGCATTTTCAATAAAATGTTCCTTTCTCACCTGTCGATAAATTGTTCGTCCGTTCCAGGAAGCGGCTGCAAAACAAACTGCATCGAGGTCATCTTTCCCAGATTTATTAGTCAACAACGTGTAGAACAATATCGCTCATTTATATTCCAATTTGGTTTTCCAACTTTCATTCAATTGTGTTTCGTAGTACACCAGGAAATGTATGAAGAAAACACGAGAGATCCGTAAGTTAGTCTGCCCTTATGGCACAATTGCAAATTCACTCGGCGACTAATCAATAGAAATACAATTTGTGTCAAATCCAAGTATAATTTTATAAAGAAGACAACTGCAAATGTGGCTCAACTCAGTAATAACATCGAGGCAGGCATATATGACAATCTCACACAAATTTAAACACACTTCCAATCACAAGTAATGTGAAATATGTTGTTTGCTGCGTTTCAATACCATATTTAACAACTGATCCTGTTATGGAACAAGCAAATGCTTGAATAAACTCATCTTTTTACAGAGTTACCAACGTCAAAACGGAAATCTAGTGGTGTTTTATTTGTCATCGCCAGATTAATTTTGCAATGGAATGCAAATGGAAAAGTAGCCCTTTCAGACTGCCGGCGAAATTAAGTACTTTTGTGTGTATTGTAAGTTTTGCATGTAATAGCTGATTTTCTAAACGATAAACAGTTATTAAAGAGGTCAAAATTAGAAAGCATATATAAAAATGTCCTAATGTCCGAATGAGCTATTGTGTGATTTTGTACCATTCATCAACTTATTTTCCACATAACAGTCCGATAATGAATGAGTAGAATTTGAAATGCGCACAACATTATTTAATTTGGTATCAGTGGTTGTTTTGACTAACAGATTTTTCTAAGTTTTATTAACAGAATTCAAGTCACTTAAAAAATATGTCAAATATTGATATGTTTATGTGTTTAATAAACATCGCTACTACTGCTACTGCCATCATATTTTTGCCATCATTTTGCGCTCAAAGTTGAAAATATTGATTCCAATCTTAATGGTCTGTCAAATATGTATGTATATAACTTTTTGCTTTACATGTCGTTACAGGAAGTACAATGAAGCAAAAATATACGGAATTAAGTATTGGTCAAATGCAGATTAAACTCTAATATGATATAAACCCAATTCTTGAAAAATAAAGTAAATTAAAAATTCTTTACATTTAATTATCGTGTAGCAAAAACATCGTTTGTTATGTTCACTTAACTTTACCGGTTTAATTGCCCTTTATGTTAGATTGGCCGCCATTTATGTTCTATTCACAGTGCAGCGCTGAGGTTATATTTGGCCGGCTAGCTCGGACGGTTTACTCTCAATAGGATGGGTACTCCAACCCTAACCCCAGCCCGGTGAACACACACAAAATTTATCAAGAGGAAAACACAAAACAAGCACTTTAGCATACACAGTAGCACATTTGATAAAGGAGGATGATCTCTTCGTCAGCTGCCCTCTCATGTCATTTTTTTGTGTAGTCCGCTGATGATGGACCGCTCATCCATCATTCCACTCACCTCGTTTATTACCCCTCCCGATCGAATTATTCCAACACATATTTTTTTTTTGCATTATTAAACTAATACATTTTTTTATTCAATTGGTTATTCTATACAACTATATTTAATAAATGTACAAAACTATCCTTCTGTCAATTATTATAAACATTTATACTGAATACTTTGCTAATTCTTCCAACTTATCAAATCCGTCATAAAATTGTTTATTCAATAAATCAAAAAAACATATACATAACTCACAAAATCTGTCAAAAAAAGTAGGATTTTCAATGTCGCCTTACTCTGACTCCATTTTCGAGCCTACTAACCCAAATAGCCTTCTAGTATTCCTAAAAGAGCTCTCTTAACAATAACTAACGGACTTGGTGAACTCATACACACCTACGTACTTTTACTTCGGCGGACAATTAGAAATCCTATTACAAACTATCATCACACAAAAAAACACGAAATATTTACAAAAGTTCACTTTCCCTAACGTACATCCGATATATATTTATATCTTAACTTACACATAAAATACGATAATTAAATTCAAACAATTTTCTTTTTAAACGGTTTTGACTACAATTGATATGCCTTTCTTTTTGATGGTTGTGGTTTAAATTTTGGCCATAGGTTTCGATGAGTAAGTGGTTTTGTACCCCACTAAATTGGTTGGGTCCGACCTTGTTGTTGTCGGATCTATATCATTTATGGCCCTTTAGTTTTAGCTTAGTTTAATCCTATCCACACGCGTTAAACATCCATCTGTTGGCCAGAGAATCACCTGGTTCTTGTTTCGAGTCGGATTTTGAAATGATTTGTCTCCAGTCCTAACCAACAGGTGGTCTTCCTGATGTCAAGCAAAAATTTATCGGTTAGACACACATTTTTCCTTTTTTTTAAATCAAAAAACTCACTTTTTTCTTAAATAAAAACTGCAACTATCTTTTCCGTCCTCTGACGAGTTTAACTTGTATATCAATTTTTTCAGTTCTCTATAATATATAATTACTTTTAAAACTAACACCATCAAACTAACCTTTTTTTAATACCACTGAAACTTGTTAACTCTCACTTGGACTTTACCACTTTATATGTCCGTTATGTCGCCCTTTTTATATCCCGTTTTCCCGTAAGTATATTACACCTTCCTGCTGGCAACACTCTATTATGCTAAGAATCTACTACAAAATGAACATTCGTTCATTTCTCCTAAAGCATGGGTAAGTTTTCAAACATTCTGAAATTTTTTTTTGTTTATTTTCCAATTTCTTTTTATTTGCACACTTGAACTGTTATGGTTCCTGTTTGCCTTAAGCTTTTTAAGACTTCAACGATCGCAAAATAAATATTTGGGCTGTTCAAGTAAAAAGATATTTCTTGAAAATAAATTGAAGACCGGTTGGTTTCGTATCTAATTCGCAAGTGCAGTTTATTCTATATTTAATATGGCCTAGATTACAGTAAAACTACAGTAAGAAGAATTTCCCAAGCCTTGAAGACGAATACCAAAGAAAGTAGAGATAATTGACAGGACTTTAACGAAATATTTGACAAGTAAATCATAAATAATTCATTTGAAAGGAGGAAAGAGAAAAAGGCTTGGGAAACTCGAAAATTGTTGTAGAAATGCTCCAACATTCCGGCCCCATTGAAGGACTGCAGGTCTTCAATCTACAGGTACCAGGGCCAGATTACGGATTGGCCTTTTAAATGTGCCCGTTGGTGTCTTCACAACGGCCATTCGGACCTTGCCGTCTTTTCTTGGCATCACGGCTTGTACTCGGCCCGTCATCCACTTCAGGGGAGGCAGATTCTCTTCTTGGACGACGACGAGACTGCCTACGACGAGGTCGTTTTCTTTGATTGCCCACTTGGTCCTGATTTGTAAGCTGCGGACGTAGTCTCTCGCCCAGGATTTCCAGAACCTCTTCTTGAGACCGCATATAAGCCGCCATCTCTTCAAAGACGACAGCTTGGCCATTTTTTCGGGAGGCGATTCTTGCGGCAGCGCTCGTAGGCCTTCTCCAACTATCAAGTGCGCTGGAGTTAATGCTTCGCCGTCGCTGGGGTCTGAGCTGAGAGACCGAGAGTTCCGAGAGTTCAGAACTGCCTCCACCTCCACCAACACCGTCGTCAGCTCTTCAGCAGTTAGCATGACGTCGCCGGCGGTTCGCACCAGTAGTCTTGGCAGACTTGACTGCGGCCTCCCACATTCCTCCTAAATGGGGCGCCCTTGGTGGTATGAAGATGAAGTCCACCTCCTTGCTGGCAGCGTACGATACCACCCGATCTGTCTGCTCTCGGAACTCGTCGGCTAGGCCTCGCAGCTCTTTGCTGGCACCGACAAAGTTTATTGCGTTGTCGTAGTAAATTTTTTCCAGGTACCCTCTCCGGCCAACGAACCTTTTAAGACACAAAATGAAACAGTTGGAGGTTAAATCTGATACTAACTCTGAATGTGCAGCCTTTGACGTAAAACTGACAAAAACTGCTATATACATTTTAACGAGTGGACGCCCTCGTATTTTGAGTGTTACATTAACTGGTCCGCAAAAGTCTACGCCACATATTTTGAATGGTCGTAGAGCTCTTACCCTGTCAGCAGGCAAATTTCCCATTATCTGATTTATTAATTTGGGTTTATAATAAAAGCAATGAATACATTTTCGAACTATTCTGCTGCATTCTTCTCTTGTGTTTATCAACCAAATTTGCTGGCACAAAAGTGCTACTAGCGCCTTAGAACCCGCATGGCAGTTTTCCAAATGCAAATTCCGCAGATAAATTGTCACGAAGTGCGTTTTCTTCTGCATTAAAATGGGAAATTTCGCATCATAGGGGATTGGTGCTTTACACAATCGCCTGCCTACCCTGATTAGTGAAACCGACTTTTTATTCACCTCACATTCATGAATGAATGGATTCAATCTTTGCAAATTTGGCTGCAGTAATTTCGACTTTGTGAGTTTCCCGATTTCTGCATGAAACTCATGCTTTTGTACAGCTTCACATAATTTAAGACATGAAGGTTTCATTCCCTTCGCTGTGGGAGTGATTTGTAAGCATAATACTCGGTCCATGTCTTAATGCTTCTATGAATCTTATGAGATATGAAAAGATCCGAAAAGATCGCCGATTCACCAAATCTATAATCTAATTTGGTTCATTCTCCGCGACGAGAAGAACATTAGTCTTCCGCTTTTCCAGTGCCACTTGCTCATCCGACAACTGTAAATGACGATTAACAGGCCACTTATACCTTTCTTGCAGAAGAAAGGAAGGACTTTCAAACCATATGGACTCTTTTAACTCATCAACTTTACATCCTCTAGAGACAATGTCTGCTAGATTATCTTTTGACGGCACATGCCGCCAAGACACGCCCTCAGATAATTCCTGGATGTCTGATATCATATTTGAGACAAATGTAGCGAGCGTTGATGCATGACTTCGAATCTAATGCAGCGTGATTTCGGAATCAGACCAAAAAGTCACACTTTTGATTCTACAAAATACTGTCCCTTTGATCTTTGACCTCAATTTGGCCAGCAAATGAGCAGCGCAAAGTTCAAGCTTTAGTAGACATTTAGTTTTTACTAGAGCGACACGAGATTTTGCTGTTAATAATCGGCAATAATTCACGTCAGCAACTCTACTCCTTACATATATTCAGCAACCGTATGCTCTAATGGAAGCATCTGAAAAGCCATTTATTTGACATGTTGACGTGGATATTGTCATCACATGTCTAGACATCTCTATTATACTAATTCTGGCGAGATTCAATTTGACATCTTCCCAAGAAGTGTTAAGGATCAATGGAATTGACTCACCCCAATTTAATTTTTGAAGCCATAGTTCCTGTAATAGGACTTTAGCTTTGATGACCAAGGGACTTAACAGCCCCAAAGGATCGAATAATCTGGCAGATACGGACAGTATAATTCGCTTTGTAACCTAAGATTCCGAAATGAATCATGTAACCGATATTTGAATATATCGTTGTTAGGGAACCAATATGTTCCAAGGGCCTTAATAGAATCATCATCCATTCGCATAATTTTGCCTGTTGTGTCATCGCTTGACTTATAAATTGTGAACCACTTGGTGAGGTTAAAACCAACAGATGATAATATTTCCATTACTTCAGAACGAATTTCCTTTAATTCGGTAACTGCATCAGCTCCAGTTAGCAAATCATCGACATAGAAATCTCGTCGAACAATCTCAGCTCCAGTTGGAAGAGTTTCCTTAAATAATTCGCTTAAATATAATAAGCACCTTATAGCCAAAAATGGAGCTGATGAAGTCCCATATGTCACTATGTTCAGCTTATATATTTTAAGATCCTTCAATGGATTGTCACGCCAGAGGAATTGAACATTTCTGTTGGCCTCATCAGTCAAGACCTGACGATATATCTTCCCGATATCGGCCGTAACAACGTATTTATGCATACGAAAACGTAGCAGTATTAAATACAACTCGTCCTGTGTAGTAGGACCGATCACTAACAAATCGTTTAATGATAGCTGATTTGATGTTTTGCCCGAAGTTTTGTCGAACAACTTAGTGGTCTTAATACGCACTGATGTGGTATGAAATGGTGAGGACTTTTCGATATGTTATTTTCCGCAATGGACATGTGACCTAGATTAATGTACTCTTTCATGAAGTCATTGTACATCTCTTTAGTTACCAAATCTTTTGATAGCCGCCGCTCAATCGTCTATTTGCGATTTTAAAAGAGAGACCCAATCACTTAGGGTCTTTTTTAAAAGGAAGAGCCACTTTGAATCTTCCATTTTGTAATCTTTGTATAGAATTACAAAACTTTTCCTCACACTGGACATGTTCTATTGAGGGAACATTTCCCTCCATTGCTATTTCCTCCAATTCTCAGAAACGTCGAACAATGGAGTCCAACGATGTGTCATTATCCGTAAGCGAACTCAAGTGAGAGGCGTTAGATTCTGTGACCTTTGATTGTTTGTATTTTCCATCCGGGCAAAGTCTTCTGGAATAAGGGAAGACCAGGATCTCTTTTTATCTGGCCAACACAAAAGCTCAAAGAAAATCTGAGCACCGATCAACATGTCGACCTTTTTCGACGTATGGAAGAATGGATCAGCTAGTTTAATATTCTTCGGAATATTCCAACCAACAGTTGAAATAGTATGATCTGGCTGATATCTGGAAATCGATCGAAGCACCCAGAAGTCAGACGTAAATTCGTGGGCATTTATTCGAAATCTCACAGTAGCTTGAAGCCTAAACTTGGCGGAAGAATTAGTTTTGCCAATTCCGGTTAGACTGAGATTTCTTTCTTCTCTTTCGAGTTGCAATCGCTGTGCAAGTTTCTCGGTTATAAAATTTATTTGCAAACCGGAATCCAATAATGCTCTTGGCCAGCGCAAGAATATATTGGCCAGATCTGTTTTTGATTTTTAATATAGCCGGGGCTAAAATCACACTTTCTTCGTTCGACGCCGAATAGTTAACAGACGCAGAATTTAATAAGTCGTTACTAGGCACATTCGCTGTCGTATACATATGAAGTAGGGATTGCATACTCTACATTTAGTTGCTTACATTTTGTCACAGTATGCCCCTTTCTTAGACAATTTATGCACTCTGGCACGCCTTTGACAAAGTCAAACCTTTGTTGGACAGGAATGGCAGCGAATGAAGGTCTACAGAAACGTAATGTTGTGCAGATCTGCAGAAAATACATTTTGTCGACGATCCCTGTTGCGAATCAGCCTGACAAGTGAATGATTTGGCATTTCTTTTCGTATTATTGTCAGGTTTACGATTTGAATTGGCGTTACTGACCTTTGGTCTAGCACCAGAAGTCCCTTCAGCCGAAATGTGCTGATATCTATTATTTAAGGCTGTTTCACAGTCACTCCATAATGGCAGCCTTTCATAGTCGAGCTGTTCATCCCATTTGGTACGAGTTACTGGATCTACTTTTGACATAACGAGATGAATAATTATAGCATTCGTTATGTTTTTGTCGTCGCCAATCGATAAAAGGGAGTCATAAATTGCCGAAACAGTATCGATCATGCTCCTCAAGGGGGCTGATGAAGGCTTACCCATCTCAGGAAGCTCAAAGAGTTTTCTGATATTATCGAAGAATATCAAACACGGATTATCGTAATCTCTGTTTAAGCCCGCAAACGCCTTGGCATAATTTTGCTCAGTTATTTAGTATGCTTTCACAGTACCAAGAGCTTCATCTGAGAGACATGAAATCAAATGATTAAATTTTTCGATATCGGTCAATGTGTCGTCGCTATTGACAGGATTTTCAAAAAGGCCAATAAAATTCTTGTATTCAGAGTATTTTCCGCTGAATTTAGGCAGTTTCATGCGTGGCAATGAAAGGACATCGTAGAGTTGTAAAAACTCTCCTTTCGGTTATTGTCCAACTTGGCAAGAAGTAGACTTTTCGTTGAAACGCATAAGTCTTCTAACTCAGCTCTTTCCTCATTTGTGGGATCAAGATTGTCGACTTCTGATTGATAGACCATCGCCTGTTCAATATACGAATTAAGTATATCCAGGCGACATTCCAATTCGATCGGATTTGTCGAAATGGTTCTATCCCTTATCGATTGTCTTATTCGCTTTATGTTATTTATCAAGTTGCTTGTTATTTGTGGTGACGATTGATGTCTGCGTCCACCTGCCATTATAAATTTGATTATTCACGAATTCGGAGCAAAAATTTAAATCTCTACGAATTTCAAAATTTCCCTTATAATTTTCCAATAATTTTCAAAAAGCTTGAAATTGGATAATATTTCCAAATAATACTGATACTTTCCACGCAATCGATTTGATTAAGATTCGATCAAAATAAATAGTTTCGATAATTATTCCGATCTGTAATTACTTTACCGATAAATCGCACGGTGTGAATGTGTCTTAATTTTTCCGTTCTGTAATTTGTACTGGCACGGCGTTGCCAACTGTTATTTTTGGAAAATAAAATACCGAGTACTTCTCAAAAATACCCAATATGATCACTTGTTCGATGTGTCACAGAACTATGAAATGTAAGCAAGACACACAAAACCACACGCGATAATGGAGTTAAGAAAAGGTAAGTGAAGTAAATTTTAATTAATTTATTAAATTTCACTCTTATTCTCTTTTAAAGGTTGAAATAACTCTTCGGATATGACGCCAAGGAGCAGAGAGCCAGTTTTTAGGCGAAAATACAGTGCGCGATATAGTGATAGTGTCAGATTTGTAAATTTAAACAATTTCTAATAGCACTTTTTATTTGTTTCACCTCCCGGACGTAATATATTTCAAAGGAAAGAGCGAATAACTCTATGTGTAGTTTAATTATGACTTTACTTAATAAATACAATTCTTCAAAATTTGAAAATTCTTGCACAGAGTTATTTGCTCTTGAATACCTAGGGGGTTACTCTGTATTGCGATGCGAAAGAAAAATAGTAGCTAATCGAACACTTGGTACTCTGTAATGCGTTTTCGTATTTTCCTTTCGCATCTTATTTTTTCCATTTGCGCAAATCTGGCATCACCGCACTCTGTAATACGAAAGCGTATGTCAAAATCTTTGTTTGAACGCAAACATTTTGCGCTAACGAAATACCAAACGCAAAGAAGCCGAATCATGTAAGTAAACAAATGAATTTTTATATTCGTAACTAAATTATTATTTTTTAGGAAAAAGCCGAACAAATTGCAAACACAATAACGGCAATTTGAAATTTTGGTTGATTTTATGCAGCAAACAATGCAACTCTCTGGCTGCTAACAGACACCGAAATCTACCTTTTACAACTCCAAATACTCTCTCAATAATGGACCTTCCTTTACAAAATGGTTTATTATAAATTACCTTTTTGAAAAAAAAAATAAATAAGAAACAAATCTATTAGAGTTAAGTTAATTACCAATCAGCCAAAATCCTTTTCTTCCTCTTTCGAAACGTTCTTTTAATTTTTGCTTTGCGCTAGAAAAGTCCCAAACATGAGTCATGGCTTGCACCACCGTATCGACAATCAATATATCTAATTATCATTTTGTGGTCACATATCTAAAAATGTAATATTACAGAGAGATTTAATAAGCCAAATACATACAGTTAAGGAAAAAACTCTACATACACCCGCTTATTTTGCGTTTTAAAGATATTCCTAAGACAAATTATTAAAGCGTTTGCATTAATATTTAAAGTATCAAAAACAAAGTTTATTTACAAAAATAAAAGTTAATTCAAAAGCATAACAATAACAGAAATAACAAAAACAATAAAAATTCATGAGAAAAAAGTCTACGTACAGTCTTAAAATATTTCATTTCTTTTAAATAAATAAAAGAAAACAATATATTTTTAATATTTTGTAGGACCACCTTGGGCTTCAATAACTGGCTGAAGACGACGTGGCATAGACATCACCAAATTTTCCGTAATACTGGGCGCAATTTCCGATCAACTTCGAGTAAGGGCAGTTTTCAGGGTTTCGCGATTTCAGATGTCATATTTGCGCGCAGATTTTTCCAAACGTCCCAGATATGCTCAATTGGATTAAGGTCTGGTGACTGGGAAGGTGTATTGAGCTGTCTTGGTGCATGATAAAGAAACCAGTCTCGAACAATATGTGCAGTATGCTTGGGATCGTTGTCTTGTTGGAAAATTCATTAGTTTCCCAGGCCCAAGCTTTGCACAGATTGCTTCAGATTTTGTTCCAATATTGTCTTATACTGATATCTGTCCATAACGCCTTCAACAAAAACCAATCGACAACTCCAGATGCCGCCATAGCTCCCCACACCATAACACTACCCCCACCATGTTTCACAGTAGGTATAATATTTTTGGGATCAAATGCAGCGTTTGGTTTTCGCCAAACCTTGTTTCGACCGTCATTCCCGAAAATATTATACTTAATTTCATGAGTAAATATAACTTCCCTCCAAAAATCCATTCCCTTCTGTAAATGTGCCTTAGCAAAGTCCAGTCGAAGTTGGCGGTTCTTGGCAGAAATAAATAGCTTTTTGCGTGCAGTTCTACTTTTAAAGCCGCTATCATGCAAAACGTTTATTACTGTTCTTGATGAAACAGTAATATTCGAACATTTTGCAAGGTATTCGGATAATTTTGGGGCACTTATTTTTGGATCTTTATGGACTATTTTAAGGACACTACTGACATCGCGTCTTGAAAGTTTCTTTGGTCTTCCAGATCGCGGTTCTCGGTAATGTTGGTGTTTTGATGGTTTTTAACAATAGTTTGCCCTGTAGAGCGATTTAATTTTACAATTTTAGCAATTTCCCCATAAGATTTGTTTTCTTTTCGAAGGTTCACCACCAAATTTCGAACTGATTGTTGAATTTCTCTTCTATTTACCATTTTTAAAGTTAAAACGTTTTTTACAAATCGCTTTCTGAATTTAAATGATAGCAGTGTTTGACAAATAAAGCAAATCATGAAAACTAACGGCTTTTTCTCTTTATCTTCTTTTTCTTATTCATTTTAAGAGTTGCTAATGCTGTATGTAGGCTTTTTTTCCATCGATTTCTATGTTTATCGCCAATAGCTTATAAATGATCAATCTTTTCAAACTTTTTTTCTTCAAACATTCTTAACTATTAATGTCTTAATCATTGACATCAAAATTATATTTAATTTATCACTAGTTCTCTAGATTTTCAAAATAGTAGGGTGTATGTAGAGTTTTTTCCTTAACTGTGTGTACATACATAATAAAGGTGGGAATACACGACATGTATTTTAAATATCGCATATCACTTTTACATACCAAAAAATTATGCATGCCGTGTGGCCCCTGTCAAACATGCCATATGCAATACATATGGCAATTTTTGAAATAGAGCGTGCTCTATTTTTGTATGTAAACCGTATCGCCGTCAGCTGTTTTATTATAAACAACAAAGCATCAAGTGTTCAACGACAACAAAAAAAAAAAAAATAAAATAAAATAAAAATAATTTAAAATGAATAAACAAAACGCAAAAGTAATTTATTAACAGTATAAATAAAAGTAATGAAAAAATGGTTTTTTGTATCATAACAACATCAGCTGTTAATGACAATGTTATGTTGTTTACACATGTACGTTTGGACACATAAAATTGAACGCCGCGTTTTTTCATAATTTTGACAGACATACGATAAACAGACGGGTCAAAAAAGTGACATGCGATATGTAAAATACATGTCGTGTATTCCCACCTTAACTCATCACCATAGCGTTCAAGTAAAAGGCTGTTCAAGTAAAAGGATTTTTCTCAAAAATAAATTGAAGATCGGTTGGTTTCGTATCTAATTCGCAAGTGCAGTTTATTCTATATTTAATATGGCCTTATATTACAGTAAAACTACAGTAAGAAGAATTTCCCAAGCCTTGAAGACGAATACCAAAGAAAGTAGAGACAATTGACATGACGAAAGATTTTACAAGTAATTCATTTGAAAGGAGGAAAGAGAAAAAGGCTTGGGAAATGCGAAAATTGTCGTAGAAATGCTCCAACAGTTCCTTTCTCATTGTGGTCGGCGACCTTTTTTTCGGACATGGTGGCAAGTATCGTTCCAATTACTATTTTACCAACTACTTATCCAATTTCTTCCCTCTTTGGTTATAGCAAAGCATTCTCCGAGTGGTGGCAATTTCCTAACAATACGGAAAAATAGACCACACTCCGGATTATGCACCGTGGGACTCACATATAAAAAAAATTACCATGCCGTACGGCCAAATTAAGCAAAGGAAAACAATAAAAATATGTATTTAAAAATGTACGCACAAATTTGTATTCATTCCCCCCTCTTTTCTGCAGGGAAATATCTTGGGATTCAGAGGGTCGCAACACGTTCTAAAATCAAAGCAAATAATGCTAACCGTTATTGACCTATAAATAAACTTTCAAATCCTCATTACAAGTACATTTGGGAAACCTATTCTCTTGCCTCCTATGAATAGAAAGTAGTACAGTTTCTCACATTCAGTGACCTTAAATGCATTGCATTTTATGCCCGCGAAAAGGGACCTACTGCATACTCGAGCGGTCGGGGTTTCGTTAGCGCATTAAGATAAAGCTCTCTAATTTCGACGCATTTAGAAGCAGTTTATTATACGGAAAATCGGCTATTAAACGGGAAGAAATCACATTACTGTATTGTAATATTGTTAAATTTGGCGATTATGTTGTTTACACCGTTTACAAAAAAATATATATACAGTGGGAAGCAAAACTGTCCGGATGTTTTGCATTAAGAAAGTAAGGTAATGAAAATAATACAAATATAGGTATATTATCAAATATACGTATTTTTTTATTTAATTGAACATTATTCTAAATTATAAAGTAAAAAAACTCACATAAATTGCTTCAAGAAAAATAAAAATATTTAAAAAACAAAAAATTCACTATTCGGACGCTTTTGCACTTTTGTTGAAAATCAATTAACGTTCCCAATTTAATATTTCGTCCAAAGGTCTTTATTTTTAATTACGCTTTCAATACGTTTTGGCATACTCTCCACCAACTTTTGGATGATATCATGGTCAAGAGCTCGCCATTCATGTTGTATTCTCTCCCAAAGCTCGTCAAAATTTTTTGGTAGGTTTTCAAATGCTCCCAGCTTTCTTTTAACAATAAATTTTCTACTGGATTTAGGTCGGGCCTTTGTGCAGGTCATTCCATTGTCCCAAAAGTTTGGCTTCGTAGCCAGCTTTTAACTATTTGGCCGTGTGCTTCGGATCCCCGTCTTGCTGAAAAATGACTTCTTCGGCTCGATAAGCACTTTCGTCAACAAAATCTGGTAAATTTGTGTGTAAAATATTTAAATAATCCTCCTTCTTTATTATACCTTGGCTTCTCACCAAAGATCCAATGTTCCACTAAGTAAAACATTCCCACACCATAATACTGCCGCCACCACGTTTCATCGTTTCCTTCACATGGTGTTTTGGATGCGCTCATGTGGTCTATGCCAATAATATTCTTTTCCATCAGACTGGTATCGGTTGACTTTCGTTTCGTCACTCCAAATAACCAGTTTCCAGTCATCTACTGCCCAATTTTTGTGAGTTTTTGTTGCGGGTTTGATGCCAATTAAGGCGTCTAAGAAAAAAAGGCGTAGAGCTTCGCAAGGGTGGGATTTTTTCCACCGTGGAAACCCAAAACCATCATTAATTCTTATCTATTTTGCTGGAGAGGACCCTGATCCCTTAAGGAAACGTTGTCCTTAGCCCCTCCCAGCGTATCAGCCTATAGGGCATGGGATACAATCTCTATTCGCCCAAGGCATGCTCACCTAGAGAAGAAAATCTGAAAAAAAAACAAAAAAATATGTGAATTAATAGAAAACCGAAACAAAGCAAAAATTTCACAAAATTTGCTTATACTTACCCACGAATCTAAGAATGAATGAATCAGGTGGTATCAGTTGTAAAACTGAGTACTTGTTTTAATGTTACCAGCAGTCTTGGTCGACCCCCTTGGTTACTATTGCAAGCTACATTACGTCGTTTTTTTATATCATTTACCGTGGATTTACTTAATTTTATTATTTTTATTGTTTTATAATTTTACGGCAAGAATAATTATTTTGCAACAAATTTATAACATTGTTTTCAATGTCAGTTGGCGTTTTTCTCATTTTTAAAGATTGTTGTGACAAATAGTTTTTAAGGTGTCATACTATTGACACCATTAGTGTAGGGCATAGCTGTAAGGTTCTGTCACTTGAGAATGGGAATCAATTTGATAACGCAGCAAATTAACCTGTTGTTGCGACATCCCAAAAACTGAAGTGATTAATGTAAGCCAATGTTTACGGTGCATTTTTCCATATGCGAAATGTCTTACTGAAGCATTGGCACATTAATAAACAAAGAAATGACAAAAGTGTATCAAACTGAAGTAATTATTGCAGGTCAATGTTTACGGGAGCATTGACACATTAATAAACAAGGAAATGACGAACGTTTGTCAATGGGTTTTGCACTAACGTTGCATTTTTTCCTATGCAGAAATATGTGACTGTTTTTGCTGACTCTTATTTCTGAGCAGTATTTGGATTGGCTCTCAGTCGATAGCGGCAGAACAAATAATAATAAGAAAACAAAATAATGATATAAATAAAGGTAGTTGCAAGGTAGGCAACGAGAGATGGTCTCAGGAGCACATGGCAACTGAGACGAAGGAACCCCATGTTAAAAAATTACTTCTTTCAGGCCTTTAGGTAAGTAATAAAGGAAAACTAGTTGCCGTTTGGGCAATGTCCATCTCGTCGCGGGCCCCGCGACTTTAAAAACAGGCCACCTCTGCCACGTAGGCACACTGACCCCCCCCCTCTCTTTGCTCACATACAATTAAACTCAATACAAAATCTGTGATTTTTATATCACAACATTTGTAACATTTATACAAACATTTAATTTTTACAACAAGATCTTTTATTTTTTTAACTTAAAATCAAATCAATCACTTCACAGGTCAAACCACAATGCACAAATAAAGCAATAAAAGCTTGACAACGAGATAGCAACAAACAAAAAAAAAAAAAAACCAACGGGTCAAATACCGTTACATTTCAACAAAGCAATATCGTGATAATATTTATTTCGTGTACAGTGCAAAAGTGAAATTTTTTGTTTTTTTTTTTTATTTTTCTTGAAGCAATTTATATGAGTTTTTTGCTTCATAATTTAGAATAATGTTCAATTAAATAAAAAAAATAAATATATTTGATAATATACCTATATTTGTATTATTTTCATTAACTTACTTTCTTCATGCAAAACATCCGGACAGTTTTGCTTCCCACTGTGCATATATTTTTATTGAGGACAGTGATTAAGAAATTTTGAATATTTTTACGAAACTTCCGTTTTGATGCGAAATACTTTTTTGGATGAATTTCGTTTTTATTAAAGTTCAGCCGATCTATTCAATGGATCGGACCGCATGCCCATTAAGAACAAATGTACCTTGCAATTAGTTAAGTGTAAGGTCACAAATACTCCGCACATTGTTGTCTTTTGTTTTGTTTTTTGAATACTTTAGTTGTTTGTTGTTTTTGTCTTGTTTTTTTCTGAATTATTCACATCTAACAGCATCTCCAATAATATTTAAAAACAATTTGTTGAATTATTTGTTCTAAAGATATTTTGTGTAAAAGATTTTTAGTGGCTCAGTGGTCAGGGACAACGGCTGGCATCGACGAACACCTCTTACAGTTTTTTACAGTGTAGCAATATGAGCTTAATTTGTGATATTCCAAACGCTCTTCACATTTCTAATTAGAAAATTGCAATTTTTCCCCAAAATTCATTGCGTTTGCAGTTTCTACGTCATAGTTTATTTATATTTATTTATAGTAGTAAACAGTACTTTCATCGTGTTTGCCTTAAGCTTTTTTAAGACTTTAACGATCGCAAAAAAAAAAACAGATTTTATCGAAAAAATTGAAGACCGGTTGGTTTCGTTTCAAATTCACACGTGAGTTACGTACCCTCTAATAAATGCGACTCTGACATAAAGGAAGTGTTCATAAAATAATACGTTTAAGTTTAAGAGTTTAAGTTAAGAGTTAGCCTTAAGATCGGCCTCAAATAAAGAAGTTAAAAATAAGGCAAAACATAACTGGCGCAGTCGGGAACGGGCTTTAATTCTAAAGAATTAAAACTCACGGAATTTACCCTCAACGCTATAAATACGATTAAAAAAGCATGACACAAATAATAGTGTTGATAACGTAAAAAACAAAATAAATAAATAAATACAATAAAATATTGAAAAAAAAAAATTTAAAACAATTTTTATAAAATTATTTTCTAATATATGTACATATAAAGTACATACACAACTAATACATATAAAAATCACAAAAAAAAGTACAGTGCCCACAAAACGTGAGAAACTATAAAAATTTCAAAGTATAAAAAGAAGAAAACAGAAACAACGAATCAACAAGTTGAAACAAAAAAAAAAAAAAGAAGAGAAAGAAAATATATGAACTGTCATAATTCGAAAAGAATGGGAAATAAACAGTTGACATTCAAATAGAAATCATAAGGAATAAATACGTAAAGAACATCGACATTTATTACAAACCATAAATAAAACAAAAAGTATAAAAAGAAGAAAACAGAAACAACGAATTAACAAGTTAAATCAAGAGAAAAAAAGGAAGAAAAAAAGAAAAAAAAGGCAATAAGATATGAAAAAAACCAACAATAACGAAACAAAGACCCAAAAATTGAAAAAAAAAATCACAACAAAAAAGAAAAAAAAAATCTAGAAAAATGAGCAAAAGACAAGATATGTTCAATGAAAACAGAAACATCGAAGAAGTTATTGAGCCGGCAGCAGCAGAATAAATAACTCAACTTCAACGAACAATAAAACAATTAGAAACCTTAAAGCAACAACAGCAATCAATGGCCCTGCCAAACCATACGTTCACCGAATACTTGTTTTCGCCAAAAGACATTACCGACCAGTTCCGCCGTTTAAGGCCCTTCGACGGCAATTATCTTATGCAGTTCATCGCATCAGTAGAAGCCACAATCAAACTATGTAACAACAATTCCCAGCTAATCGAGTACGGAGTGCAAATCGTTTGCAACGAAAAAATTTTGGGAGACGCTGGGCAGCTAATCCGACAACTCGGACCAAAACCAACCTGGCGTCATGCTAAGGAAAAATTATTACATCACTTTAAGCCAAAAAGGTCGTATTCAGATATATTTAACTACTGTAGAAATGTAAAAATATATATTTTAAATGAACTTTTTAACATTTTTGAAAAAGCTAAATTTGAATTAGGAGAAATTTATGACTTCGATGAAAATAAACCAGGAATATATTCCCCCAGGAACGTAGATAGAGACTTAGTTAATTTGATGTTGGATAAAATAGATGCACCTCTTAGGGCACATGTAAATGAAAATGAAACAATGACAGACATAATCACAAAATATTCTAAGCTAAGTCTCCTCAGTGATAAAAGAACCATTCACTATAGACATAGAAAACAAATACATAACGAAACTCATAATCCAAATACAAACACCAAAGAAAAGAAAAATAAAAGCTATAACAACAATTACAATGGTAACTACAATTCCAATCATAACGAACCTACTAGTAATCAATATGCAAATAACTCTAACAGCCATAACAGATTTTATCCTACTAATTATAATTTACAGAATAAAAATCAGAATCAATCCAATCGCACTAAAATAAGTCACATGAGTGTAGACAATCAAGAACAACTAAACGATGACAGATTTATGGACACTTCTATAGGAGAGGATAGAGAGATAAATTTTTTAACGTTGCCTCTAAATGTAAATTACCAATAGTACAAATTACAATTGGAACACAGAAAATTAGATGCTTGATTGACACTGGTTCATCCACGAGTATTATGGAGGACAGTGTGCTAATCGAGCCATGTGTTAGGCAAAAATTAGACAGAACATGTTTTTTTCGAACACTAAACGGTGTAAACGAGATGAAATGTTTTATGACAACCCCATTCCCAAAGGAGTTTTTATGTAAAGGAACACTTCCGTGGAAACTGGTAGATTTTACTAGCGATAAGTTTTCGGCAATTAATGGCCAAAACTTTCTTGGACCATTAAAAGCTAAGATAGATAATGGGAGAAGATGCGTTAATATATCTGGAAATACATTATATTTTGAAGAATTTGAATACCCGAGCTTTATTGAAAATGTTTGTTCACTCGAACCAAGGAGGGGGGAAATATAGTCGAAAATTTGAACTTTGACCACATGAATTCTGAAGAGAAGACTTCGATATGCAAACTCGTTTTAGATTTTAAAGATTTGTTTTATAAAGACGGTGAAATCCTGTCTGCAACGGACAGGGTTCAACATGAAATTATAACGACAGTCGATAATGCATTATACACGAAAATATATAGATACCCTCAATTCTATGAAAAGGAAATAGAGAGACAGATAGATGAAATGCTCAAAAATAAAATAATCAGGCAAAGCAATTCACCCTACAATAGTCCGTTATGGGTTGTCGAAAAGAAGATAGATAATTCGGGAGTTAGAAAATATAGATTAGTCATTGACTATCGTAAACTGGACCAATTTACAATCTATGACAAATTTCCTATACCTAATCTGAATTGTTTGCTTGACAAGTTAGGCAAGTCTCAATATTTCACAACACTAGATTTAGCAAAAGGGTTTTATCAAATCCCAGTCAAAGAAGAGGATAGGAAAAAGACAGCCTTTTCCACACCTTCAGGCCACTACGAATTCATAAGAATGCCGTTTGGTCTCAAGAATGCCCCTTCAACATTTCAAAGGCTGATGAATTCAGTCCTTCACGATTTCATAAATAAAATATGTGTTGTCTATATGAACGACATTCTGATATTCAGCACATCATTAACCGAACTCTTGACTAACATAAGAAAAATATTTTCAGATTTGAGAAAGGCCAAACTAAAAGTACAGATAGATAAATGTAATTTCCTAAAAAGGGAAACACAGGTCTTAGGACATGTTTTAACTTCACAAGGTGTGTGGTGGTTTATCTGCCAAGCAGATAAAGTCATTTTTAGGTAATACCGGATTCTACAGAAAATTTATTAAAGATTATGCCAAGATCGCTTACCCAATTACTAGATACTTGAAAAAGGATAAAACAATTAATACAAGCGATCCATGTTATTTAGTAGCTTTTGAAAAATTGAAGGATATTATAACTAATGCAGCTATACTAAGATATCCCAACTTTGACAAAACCTTCAAAATTACTACAGATGCTAGCAATTACGCAATTGGCTCCGTCTTGTCACAAGAGGGACACCCAATGGCATATGCTTCTCGCACTCTGAACAGTCACGAGGCAAATTACGCAACAATTGAGAAGGAATTGCTGGCGATAGTTTAGTCTCTAAAGTACTTCAAGCCTTATATTTATGGAAGAAAATTCGAGCTTAAGTGGCTGATGACAAAATATTCTCTGAAGGATATCAGCCCCAAATTACAAAGGTGGTTAATTTGCTTGGCAGATTACAATTTCAATTTAAATTACATAAAGGGTGTAAATAACAACATAGCTGACTTCTTGAGTAGAATAGACGACTGCGAGATAAATGTGAGTGACTCATTTGACGGTCTTAGCAGTATGTTTGAAAATGTTTTAGCCGGGGATGTCGAGGACGATTTAATGTCCATAGAAGTCCAAACCGTCCACGCAAGAGGAGTATTCAGGGGAATCAATACCAATTTTAGATACCGTGGTAAATCGTTTTAAGACCCAAATTATTGTCGTGGAGAATAAGGAAACACCCCTAGCAAGCATTTTCAACAACAAAAGAATCTTTATTGACAAATATGATATGGAGAACAACTTTGTTATTGATATAATTCGCAGGGAAGTAAATAAAGGAAAAGTTGGAATTTATTCATCGCTCAGCGATCACGAATATTATAAACTTCAGAAAATTATTTTAGACGAGTATGCAGATAATTTGAATACCAAGTTTGTTAAGTGTACATTCTTTGCAATTGATATTGAGAACGAAGGGGAGCTTGACAAGCAAATAGCTTTGTATCACAAAGTAGAAAGTGGACATTGTGGTATTATAGCCACATACATGGGCTTAAAGTCAAAAGTTTATAACCCGAAACTCAAATTCCATATACATAGGATAATAAACAATTGTGAAATTTGTACTGGGGGGAAATACGATCGGAAACCTATTAAGAATAATTTTTTCCTTACCACAACCCCTAAGACGACTAATAAAATCGTACATAAAGACACATATGTCAATTGCAAACAATCTTTTATAATCTTTTTGGATAAATTTTCAAAACAGGCAACATGTTTTCCTCTCATGGACAGAAACAATAGAACATTGATTGAATGCATAAGACAATTTCTAGCGATAAAGGGTAGAGTGAAAAAATTTGTTTTTGATAATGAATTCAATACAATAACCATCAAGCAATTCTTAGAAGCAGAAAATATAGATTATCATGCCACAAAACTCCATAGTCACACAGGTAACTCTGATGTGGAGAGATTGAACAACACCATAACTGAAAAAATACGGACGCTAAATATAGACGAAAAATTACCTATAATTACTCAAATGAATAAAGCAATATTTTTCTACAATGACAACTTTCACACCTCCATTAATTGTACCCCATTTGAAGCCCAAAATAACACAGTAGATCACAGGATAATATATAAGCAACTAGAAAAAGTAAAAAAATCGAAAATTGAAAAAGCTAATCAAGACAGAGAATCGTATCACGAGAACAGAGAGGTGGGATTTATTAAAAACTATCAAAGTGTTAGACATAAAGAAGAACCAAAATTCAGGAAGAAAGATTTAAATAATGTCCATGTATCAAACATAAAGAGAAAAATGAAATATTGAAAAATTCTACAAATATATGTATGTACATCTACTTATATATTTAAAGAATAGCATTTACGTTAAAAAGCACAATTTATATATATGACAAAAAGTGTATCAGACTAGTCATATAATAATATCTTAAATTTAGACATTAAATTATTTATATATTTTAAAAATTTGCCAAAGCAAATGTAAATATAAATGCCAGCCACTATAAGTGAAAGTAAATTTTGAATTGAAAAACAATATATTAATTTTAATTGGAAATAAACTAGCCTATACTATGTAAAACTAATGCTTTGAATTAAATTAAATGAAATAAAATAAAATTCACTTAACTATATTTTAATAATACAAAAAAAAAAAACAAAATACAACGAACAAAATGTAATCTATTCAAACATCTTTAAAAACATGTATGTTCCAAACAAATAACAAAACGTAAGCGAAAACTAAAAGACTCATAAGCCACTCTATAAAAAAAAAAATAAGAATCCAGGAGTATTCTTTGGCAAAGAAGGGAGGAGTTACGTACCCTCTAACAAATACGACTCTGACATAAAGAAAGTGTTCATAAAATAATACGTTTAAGTTTAAGAGTTTAAGTTAAGAGTTAGTCTTAAGATCGGCCTCAAATAAAGAAGTTAAAAATAAGGCAAAACATAACTCGTGCGGTTTAATTCTACATTTAATATGACCTTAAATTACAATAAACTACAGTAAGAAAAAATTTCCAAAGCCTTGAAGACGAATACCAAAGAAAGTAGAGACAATTGGTAGGAAAGAGAAAAAGGTTTGGGAAACACGAACATTAATACAAATGAACCAACACATCGTATTGCAAATATTCCGCAATCGTCGCTCTTTTCACATATTTTCTTTACATAATAACGTACATAACAATAATTACGTAATAAAGTACGTAAATGTAAAGTGATAGAATTATAAAAGTTTATTATCAAAATGGGTATTCTCTTCGTATCGTAACGTTGCCACAGATGATCAACGAAATCCACGAAGTCCACCAACTGGCAATAAATCAGTAGAAGACTGCTGATCGGTGTGGATTGTAGGCCGACGCCACCATGTGCCCGCACTTATGCTGACATTGCTATCACCGTCAAGGGACCGTTGATAACTTAAATCTTTTTCCACAAAATTGGGCGATATGTCGAAAAAGATTTCCTTGTTTCCTTAAATCTATTTTCTTAAGGGTTTCCTTAAGTCTATATCATGACCATTGTCACATATAGGCCTTTAACATAAAACTATTTGAACAATTAAAAATGAGAAAAACATATTTTTATATTACTAGCCTGATACAACATTCGTAAAGTTTTTGCAGACCAAGCGTTTTATTATATTATTTTATTTATTTTTTATATTTTTATTATATTGAAGATCAACTACAAATTCAAAAATAATTTTCACCCTAAACTTCTCGCAAGCAAATGTTTTTTGTGGTAAATGTCTAGAGACATAGAGACGCAAGGCGTCTACATGGCTTTGTCGTAAAAAAATGTAGCGACATTGCCAGCTTTTATTATTATATTGTTTATTTATATATATTATATATATATATTATATATATATTTATTATTATGTTATATTATTATATTGCTTGCCAACACTGCAATTGGAATAATTACAGTTTTTCATCTCTTTCCACTTTGTCTATAGTTATCAAATCAGGATAGATAACGTCAATACCAATCTCGGGCAGTAGACATCAGCATTGTAGTTGAACAGATTAGGGATATAAATCATAATCTTTGGAGAAAACATCTTCAAAAACAAAGAAACTCTTTACTCGGTTGACTATCTATCTATATCGAGTAACGAGCCGAAATTCAATAAAGAGTTCAAAAGCTTGAATAACACGAAATATTGAAAAATCGTCCACGTGGTAAGTTCAGAGATAGGACACAAACCTTTAACAAGGTAACCCATAAATACTGCCTGTATCCAACATTTAATGGCAAAGACGAGAAAAGTTCTCCAAATGTAGCAAAAAAAAGGTAAATAATGATCACTAGGTGACGCTGCGTCGTAAGTATTTGCGGTCGGACCAAAACAGGGCTTGAAATCACTCGTTTGCAGTCATAGAATGCAATGGAAGGTCACAACATGACCTTATTCACCTGCAGACACAACACATTAAAACGCTGATAAAAAGATACAAATTAATGTTAGGATAAAAGATACGGTCGAACAAATAAATACATAAATGGTATTTCACCGAGACATTTTCTTAGGACTACATTGTTATGTTCTAGTAATAGAGATGAAATTACTTAAATTACATGAAAGGCGTAATATGTCCATTGATTTCATATGGCATCGACTTGAACCAATGCTATCAAACACTATTAAACAACAAAAACTGCCAGTCAAACAGTTAATTTATTGGAGCCCAGATAGAGATGATTTCTTTAGTAGGTAATTCAACATCTATGTTTCTACTACAATATTAGTGAACTGTAACGCTGCTTTCTGATATGAGAGTGAGAGTAAAGGGAACGTCACACGAATAGATCAAACTGACAAATGTAATTCTTTTTGTGGATAATTTCATTAAATTTGTATAAGAATCATCTTCTCATATTTCCTGAACCTATCTGTTAGTGTGTCGTCCCCCTAACAGCGCGCACAATTTTTTTGTGAAAATACCTCGTTAGCTTCATGAAATGAATTCAAAACGATTGATTCTGTTACAAAAAACTCTTAGAATTATGCAACAAATAACATAAATCAAAGACAATGTCATTGTTAACGTTAGCGAGCACCTGCTGTACGAATGTGTGTATCTGTTTATTTGTTTAGAACATATATTGCAGCATAAAGCTGGGATCCCACTAAGACTAATTTTTCACGGTGGAAACCTACATAAAAAAATCGTCCTAGAATTTGAAGGTAAATTTTTCCGTCGGTCACCATACGCGGCATTGCTAATTTGTGTTTGCCTGTTTACAATTAAAGTTTCCAAATTTTCCAAATATATTGTAAACTTGGGAAATTAAATTGTAAAACAAAAAATCACAATTTACGAATATATTTCGGATATGATATGCCGTAAAAATATTAGTACTTCAAATTTTAGTGTGAAATTCGACGCTGGATTTTTTATTGTTTGTATTGTGCGTTTTTCTTTTCTAATTTTATCTCCGTAAAAATCAATGAAATTTCCGGTGAATTTAAGCGTTGTAGACCTGTGCCTATTAAATTAGAAATTTGAAGATCCAAAACGACCAGTGCACAATGACTTTTTTGCTGAAAATGATGGATGATAAGCCCTAAATGTTTCCCTAATCTCTGAATTATACCTTATGATGTTATTGGATTTGAATTGGAAGCACGTTTCCTTTTTCTTATAATACGAAGGAGTTCTTTAGAAGGTGCTGGACTCGATTTGATATGGAATGACCTATTTATATATACGTATATGTATATATATTTTTGTCTTATTTTAAATCCACGCCTTGGCAGTATTCGTTAGCGCTTCTATTCGGAACACTAACGAATATTTTGCTTTTGTTAAAACACTTGATTCTACATATTTTCTTGGCATTTTTAGCAAACGGTTGGAAAGTTTCAGAGTGAGTATTGCAAATGATCAATTCGTGGTTCAAAGTATATCAGCTCATTAAAGACAGACATATTTTTCATGTCAATGCGAAAACTATGTATATGTAGGCGTTGTCTATATTTCAAAATTAGGAGAGACTTGGATAATTGCAGATAACACTTAATGTGTAATTTTCGAGGAATCAACGCAGATTACCTCGAGGGCGAATTTAAATCCTCTCCGAGTACGAAACCATCATATATTGAGGCTTCGTTTAACACTTGGTTGGGTCGTTGTATAGCCCAGTGGCAGAACAATTGAGTGAGTTGTAGGTTGAGCTCAATAGGTAGTTCCTACAGATGTTGTTAACCTTCGTATCAATCTAAATGAAAATACTATTTGAGTCAATTCTTGAGTGAAATACAAGCTGCACAAGGTGGGTGTAATGTGGTATACCTGAGAAGTTTTGTTTTTTCTCTCTTTGATTGACAAGATTGTAATACTATTAAATCAGGACTAGTATTTTTATTTTTATTTATTATTTATTTATTTTTATATTAATCTGAAAGTTTTTACTTCTTAATCCTACAACTCTAATCTAGTTCTCTGGAAAATTTAAACTTAAATGTTGTGCTACGCTCTTTCCTCTCCCTTCAAAGGTTCGCACAAATCTGACCGTTTCCGCTTAAACTCCTTTTTCAACACCGCTTTCGACTTATCTCACTCGTTAGAACACCTTTTCTCGAATGAACTTTGGCCGTATGTCATTTTCACTTAATTATTATTGCATAATCAGGACAACAACTTAGACATACTAATAGAGTCAAAATAAAGTAAACACTATATATTGTTGTAAATTATTTTTTATTATATTTAGATAATCAAATTAATGTTGAATTCATTCATGCAAAAAGCAAGAACGAAGACACACTGAAAAATAATTCACTTTTATTCAAATTTACACTTTATTCAAATCTATTAATTTTTACGTGTTAAAATAAAGTAAATAACACTAGCCAACAAAGTTTTGGACTGGAACAACCAAATACCTTCCCTGGGATAATTTGGTAGGCTGAATTCAAATCTATAATTAGTTCTACTATATTACGTCCGGTTTTCGTGGACTGAAATCGAATCAGGTTTTCGAGATACAAAAAAAAATGTTTTTTATTAGTTTTTTATACATAAATCATTAGTTTATTTAAAATTCAATGAATTTTCAAAAGTGAACGGAGTTTATTTGAAAGTCGTTCGTATTTTGTTGGTTCGGCTTCACGTATTAGAGTCCAGTAATAGTCTCCCAGCAAGCTTTTGTCCCAAAATCCTTGATAATTTCTTTCAATTTTCGTCGCTCACCGCACCTAGGTTTTGTGGAAAAAAATCTAAATGCGAATGAAGAAAATTCATTTTGAGTGACATTCGTGCACCTAATTCGTGATAATTTTTCAATAATTCAGCAATAATTTGTCTGTAGTTTTCACTCTTTTTGTTTGTAAGAAAACTGTTCACGATGCTCTTGAAAGAGTTCCAGGCTGCATATTCTTTCTCCAATAAACAATGTGAAAAATTGTCATCATTCAATAGCGTCCTGATCTGAGGGCCAACAAATATGCCTTCTTTGATTATAGTATATGAAATTTTAGGAAAAACCCCTAACAAATATTTAAATGCAGCACCATCTTTGTCCAGAGCCTTGACAAAGTTCTTGAAAAGGACCAATTTTGTGTGCAGCGGCGGAAGAAGAACGTCATTTGGATCAATTAATGATTTATTTGGAATGTTTTGTCTTCCTGGTGAATACTCAGTTCTTTTTGGCCACTCTGTTCTGACGTAATGATGACATGTAGCGCGACTATCCCATAGACAAAGGAAACAACAATATTCTGTGAAACCTCCTTCCATGCCGTCAACAAACCAATGACCTGAGACAGATTAATTTACAGTTATTTACGATGGTCTATACTATATATACAAAGAAATGTAAATCACACACCTTAAGGTCAAAACAGATCTTCCATTTATTATCGTTGTATTTGAGTAACGTAAAAATGTCAGTCATTTTTCCTTTGTACTAACGGCATGAGGAATTGGTATGGATGGTTTTTCATTGCCATTATGCAAAAAAGAGTTTTTAAACTGTACTTAGAGCCATCAATATATAATCTTCATTTTTTGAAATAAACCATTACAGTACAGTATAGAATAGTGTTATTTTTTTTTTTTAAATATGCATCCAATTCCAACCTTCCATCCCATAGATTGTTACTTTTATCCTAACTGCAAGATGTTTCCCCTGCTGCATGTGTGAATGTAGTAATTCTGCGTCTTGCTTCGTTAAATGTAAATCACGGATTAGATCATTCAGCTTGACTCACTAAATGGCGTTCATCATCAGCCTGATACAAACTACCACTGCTGGTGAAAGATGTTTCGGACGCACTGCTCGTAACACTGAGAATGACTGGTAATGGATCATTTGAACTTTGAACTGGTTTGGAAACCGATGGGACATTCGCGTAATTATTATTTTTTCGATTTTTAATATTGAATCCAGGAACTTTTGTTAAACAGAAATAACAATCGGTTTGGTGGTCACTTGACTCTCTCCCAAGAACTGGAATTGAAAAATCGAAATAGATCTTCTTGCCATTTGACCACTTGTGTAAAACAGTTTTGCAACTATTGCAAAACATTGCCGGTGTCCACGGTTTATTCAAGTTTGTACAACAAAACCAAAATAATGTAAATATGCATATTTTAATGATTCTGATATTGCATACCCTTTTTTCCAACCAAATATTCACCACACACAAAGCAAAAATACCGTCTCCCTAAAGATTTAGAATGAATTTGGGCTTCTGTCAGATTAATAATTGTTAAATTGTGGTGTCAGTATTTAATAATTTTTTAAACGTTGTTGTTATTCTTTGACTCTATCGCGGCTGCTAATATACTAGGCATCAAGTCAACAAGTTTCTTTTGTGAAATCAAGTGAAATTGTTCTCCGTTTACGCTGTAATGCCGCCTTTAGTTTATACTTGCAATAAATTGTTCTTCCTCTATTTTCTGTAAAGGCGTTCAATCAGGCGCTAAATTGGTTTATGGTTTAGGGGTTGCAATGGATGATCAAGGGTTTTGAGGATACGATGGAACAGCCACTTCTTCACAATTTTGGCACAATATTTATCCAGCACTGTGATCAGTCCGATTTCTCTACACTAGGGATTACATTATTTTTTAATGTGTTGAGATAATCTTTTTTTTTCCATATTGTTTCGATAAGCGCGAGATTACCGACATAAAATGCCGTCGTAAGCCTCCGATCATTATAGGGCCTCCGCTATGTTTTACCGTTTTGATAATACATTTATCTTCAAAGGTTTCGTGTTTACCTGCCCATATTTTTAACACCAAATATTTCAAATTGACTTTCGTCAGTAAAAAGAATGTTTTATGATTAGGTTGAAGCCTCTTTTGTCTATTTTTTTTTAGCGAAATCTATACTTACGTTTAGCTTAATTGAATTTTATTATATAGAATGCTTTTACGTGGTGATAGAAGTTTCTGTGAAATTGCAGCCATTTTTACAGGACTAGAGGCTGAATTTTCTTTTACTTCTCAAACTACAGCTTTTATTTTTGTGCACTTAATAGCTTTGGCCGAATTGTTTCTGGAAAAATGTTCATGATATTGCATTTGGCGTGTTTGTTTATGATGTTTTTTATTGTTTAATGGTTCCTTCCAAAAAATTTATTTATTTCACGCAACAATTTGCCTTTTTACGCAGATCCACTATGATTTCCCATAGTAAATTAGTAACTATTTTACATAACAAATAGCTAATTTAGTCTGATAAAAATAGGCTTTAACATTCATTTGATGCTACAAAAATCATAGTTTAATGATTTTTCGCACAAAAATTATATCACTGTTTACTTTATTTTGGATTCGAAAAAATGATAAATTTCAATAAAATGCAAATAATATGTGTTCTGTTTTCATATACTGTTCCACTTAGTTTCACTTTATTTTTTGGGTGGATTTGTCGTTACATTAGAAATTTTCAACCGCAGACAATTTTAATTGATCTGATTTGTTTTGCAAAAAAATCAGAAGTTATTGGGGTATGTGATGCAAATCGATTCGTTTTCAAATGAAAACGAAGTGCCAAAACGAACAGATCGATTTTAGCTGTGACAGAAATCGTATCGATTTCATTTTCCAGTTGTGTTTCATTTCCACCATATTCTTTTGCAAAATACAACTCAAAACATTTGTTTACGTTTTAAAATACAAGTGTTTGCACAACAAGAATCAAATTAACAAGTGTAAGCTGAAAAATAATTTTATAACATGGCATTTATTGTCGCAGTGTCCGCAATTTTAAGTGATGCATCAAATAAAGAAGAAAATATTAAAAGGAAAAAGTTACGCGATGCTTTCAACCCACTAGATTTGCCGGGAAAAAAGTAAACCAAATGTGTTATCCCAAGGTTTCAGTAATACATAATTGTTTATAGTTTTGTAGAATGCTTTTGCTTAAATAAAGAAGCCTTTATTTGGATAATGGATAAACTTGGGACAAGTGTTACACCCTCGTCCATTCCATTAGCAATCCAGTTGGCAGCAACGCTCAGATTTTTCGCTGAAGGCTGCTTTCAACGCTCTGTGGGGAATGATGTTGCCATAGCTATGCACCGCGCCACATTTTCTAAAATATTTGGACGCATGGTTGTTCCCCTGGAGCAGGTGTTGTGCCAATACTGGATAAAACTTTCCGCTGAGCCACAAGAAATGTTGAAGTCCAAAAAACATTTTTTTGATAAATACAGAATTCCAGGTGTTGTTGGCTGCATAGACGGTACCCACATTGCAATAATTAAACCAGGTACTCAGGAACATTTGTTTTATAATAGAAAAGGATATTACAGCATAAATGCCATGATTGTGAGTTAATTTAGATGAGTTATATATGTGTAAATTTTGTATTCAATTTTTTTTTTAGATTTGCGACTATAAAATGAATATTTTGGTTGTGGATGCAACGCGACCAGGTTCAAGTCATGATTCGTTTGTGTGGAATTTAAGCGTCCAAAAAGACTTTTATTGTTCCATGTATGAAAATGGAGATTGTGGTTCATGGTTTCTGGCAGACTCTGGATATGGATTTGAGCCATTTGTTTTGACCCCTGAATATACAAAAAAAGTCTGTGTTTTATCAGAAGTTTGATATAAATACCTACATTTCAAATTTTCTTCACTTTAGTTTTAAATTGTTCGCAATTTATTATTTTTCTTCCGAATAAAGAAATGCGACTTTGCAAAATCGCCACACAAAGACTACTCGATTTAAAACCGTAAATGAAAACGATAATTCGTTTTCTATCACACCTTTCTTATCCATATTTTCCATAGAACGAAATGGAAAATGAAATCGATATCGATTTCAGCTCAAACCGAAATGAAATCGATAAAAAGATGTGCATCATAACTTTCATCGTTTTAGCATCGATTTTAAATCGAAACGTTTTGTATCACATACCTGATTAAAAAATCAACTTGTTAGACATTTATGTCACACTGCGATTATATTTGTTCGCTAAGTACCTACACCTTTAAGCAATCCACCAAAACTTAAAATGTCTAACTTTTCAGTTTTTCGCCTTATATCAGATCTCTTTTACTTTTTTACTTTTTCGAACTGCTTCGCTGACATAAGATAAATGTCAAAATTGAGATTTTTACCCACATCTAACAAGGTATTTTATTTCAGATACTTATTCGATTGGAACTCCTTCAAAACATGCATATACTAGTTATTTCATTTTAAATCGTTGATTTTGTTTTGTTTATGCTCAGCTTTAGCTTTTTCATCTATAAGTTATTTTCACCATATTCTCTATTTTATCTGGAATAGTCCCACTTATATATTATCAGCATTATGCCATTATCATCAGCTATTACGCTATCAAGACCTTAGAAAAAACTATTAGAGCTGCGTCTTAAAGGTGGGAATACACGACATGTATTTTACATATCGCATGTCACTTTTTTGACCCGTCTGTTTATCGTATGTCTGTCAAAATTATTAAAAAACGCGGCGTTCAATTTTATGTGGCCAAACGTGCATGTGTAAACCACATAATAATGTCATTAACAGCTGATGTTGTTATGACACAAAAAACCATTTTTTAAAAAGTAATCATTACTACTTTTATTTATATTGTTAATAAATTACTTACTTTTGCGTTTTGTCTATTCATTTTAAATTATTTCTATTTCATTTTTTTTTTGTAGTCGTTGAACACTTGACGCTTTGTTGTTTATAATAAAACAGCTGACGGCGATGCGGTTTACATACAAAAATAGAACACGCTCTATTTCAAAAATTACCATATGTATTGCAAGATGCATGGTGCATATGACATGTTTGACAGGGGCCACACGGCATGCATAATTTTTTTGTATGTAAAAGTGACATGCGATATGTAAAATACATGTCGTGTATTCCCGCCTTTATGGAACTTTAAGATATTTTTTTCGTTGATGTGTAATTTCCAATCGTGTTTTACATCTATACTCCAAGTAGTGCACTTGAAGAAATGTAGTGATATCTAAATGTTTGTTAGAAAGGCGTATGCTATCTGTACTGATGGTTATTTCTTCGGCCAATTTTTTTTTTATTTAATTACCGATTATTTTATATTTAAAGTTCGATTTTGTCAAGATATTAAAATGGAACATATTTCTGTTAAGAGTTATATTTTTTTCTTAAAATTCACATCCACATAGTTGAGTTTGTTGGGATTATAATGGGCGCATTAAAGGATAAATCTATCATATTTAATAAATTTTGCAGAACACTTAGTTAAATTTCCGTGTTTTTCGAGTTCAGCCATTCTGCTGATCGTCGGTCCACTGCCAACTATTTAAACTATTAAATTAAAAAAATTGGTTTGCACAAATTCTCCGTTAACAGCCGTTGCTTAAAGAGCTTACTTATTGAAATTGCATGAAAATTTAAAAAAGTGAAACATATTTTCCTAATGAATGAAAAATTTTAGAAAAATTGTATTAAATCTGTCAGCGTTATTATTCAATAATATGCAATCCGCTTTAATTGATAATATATAAATATATTTATATATAAATATATGCATTAATATGTGAATACGCATTAAATGGTGCTGTATACTATCGGCGCGAAACTACTTAATTTTACCGACAATTTGGTTTATTATTATTATTATTTTGATGTCAAAATTTGACTAACGTTTTGCGTATATACATTTTCAATCTTATTCTATCAGATGTTTCCGATAATGACATCCCGCCGGACTTTTGTTGTCATCGATTATTAAAAGCACGTTCATTTTACAACTCTAGTGGTTAGGAAACAATAACCATACCAATGTTATCAACTACGAAATGCGGCCGTTTACATTATTATTGAACAAAGCTAATGTATTAGCATGTGTCGCGCCAACAGTTGCCACATCAACATAAGCATTTCTGATGAATTTGTAAAAAGTTCTCCGCTATCTTACACATTTTCTCAAGGATAAGCAAAAGCTTCACGCCGTATTTGTGCTGTTCATTGTTAGTTCATTTATGCGAAACAGTGTCAACAAAGTTTCGTAAACACCGCAAGTGCGGCGCCAATCTGGCAACACTTGTAGAGTGCAACAAAAAGCAAAATGGTTGTTCTTTATTCTAAAAGAGGAGGAGAGATATAATATAAAGAGAAAGAATTGAAAATACAACACAGTCTAGCAATTATTGATAAAATTTTACGAGTTATTTTATTTGTGTTAGCAAAAAATTGTGTTTTCAATATAAAATTTAAGAGGTAAATATTCTACTCGCAGCTTCAAAGCGATAAATAATAGTTTCCAATTTGCAGTAAAGTTCGCTGAATTCTGCAGCAAATGTCATCAGGCGTGTCAGATCAGGTAATTGCTCCGATTTGTTGTGTATTTAGTATTCTGTGGTATCGATGAGACACAAGAAAAATAATTTCAATCAACGAATACCGATTAAGGACTTTTTGTTTCTTTTTCTTTGAATTATCGCAGATGAAAGTACCCGGAAATGCAGGTAATATCCCAAACTCGTTGGTAAAGTCGGAGCTTTTTTTAACGTTTGTCTACGTAACTGGTCGGACTGAGCTGATATGGCGTTGAACGCAACTCGTTTTTGAGACATGAAACAGACCTATATATCCCTTTGTTTACCGCCCTTGTGTTGATTTGTTGTATGTTTTAATATTCTCTTTTTTTGGCATTTAGCAAAAAATGTTGAGGATCGAAGTGTACCATGGACCCAGCAAGTGGATGAAGAAGCCTCATATGAGAACCAATCCTCTCCATTAAACGACGACAACTCTTCCGGTAAGACAATCGCTATACAATTTCGGAGAGATAGTTCCACTAGATAAGGAAAAGAAGTGGTGTACACAATCTTTTTAATATATTTGACTTTTGTATTGTTCGCAGCTGCCAATCAGAACTCTTCAATGCAGTTCCAGTATCCTCCATTTAACGCTAAAGAGGCACAACCATCGTCCTGGAACAACTACAAGTCTCGTAGACCGACAGCTCCGTCATCAGCATCCAATTATGGTAAGCAAAATTTATTAAATCATAATATGTGTTACAGGTGCCCAAATGTTTTTGATTCATTAAGAATTTTCCACCGTCTATGGGCGCGGTTAGGATAGCATCCCTATCCCTGTACGCAGTTCCATCAATATAACTATCCGAAACACAACCTAAAGAGCGTGTAAGATGATAATGTTTTAGAAAGTTCTAAAAATGCTATAAATATAAAGGTAGATAGGATAGTTTTTAAAATGTTGCTAAAAGGAAAAGGTGGGCATTTTAACAGTGGCTGTGATTATGTTCTCCCTAATTCAATTATCTTTCTACTGTACGCGTGAAAAATCATTAATGACTAAGCAAAATTTTAATATCTTACCAATAACTGTTACGGATGTCAACAAGACTCACGCAATATTTACTGAGTGCTGGTAAATAATCATAAAAAAGGGGAAACCCTAACATCCAGCGTTCAAAATTGAAGGTCGACCAAAAGGGTTTTGGTGATTATTTGTATGTCGGATTATGAAAATAATAGGAATTTGTTTGAAATCATTATTTGCTCCTCTGAATAACTATTGGTCTAACATAATTAAATTATAGGTGACAAGCGGTATCACAGATATGGCCGTTGCCGGCAATTTGGTAGTAAGTCCATGATTGCCGATGCCGGTATTTAAGTAGCCGCTTCAAATACGTATTAATGTTAACAATACATTTTCGAGATAGTGGAAGATTGTAGGTTTTACGCTGCTTTGTAACATTTGTGTTTGGCTGAGGGTGCTCGAGCATTATAGGCGCGTATTTAAGAGATTTCTTGAAAGCGTTACCAAAATATTTGATTACTTTGGTCTTCTTGAAGATGTAACTAAAAACTAATTTTATAAAAAACGTTTGCGACGACAGTCAAAAGCTATAACTTTCTTGGTAGTGTGCGGAGGTCAAGCAGACATTTCTAAATCAAATTTTTTTTTATATATTTGGTTGGAAAACAGTCAATTCACTAATCACCCACAAGGATGACGCATTTCGGAAGCCGTGACAAATCATCTACAGATCCTGTTACGACACTTTAGAAAACTTCGAATTTCAGTTTGCACAATTTTTTTTATAAAACACCAATATAACGTTCAGAAGAATACTTATTATGTTGTTGGTGTTGCAGATGTCTAGAAAAGAGAGAGTGAACCGACCAGTATTTTATTTTCAATAAGCTGCACTTCGTATTGAGTGCTTTTTGGGTTTTCTAAAATATTGAATAAAATAAAAATAAAATATTATTGTTTCTTTCTATTTCTATACCTCGATCCCATTACATTCAATTATGTTTATAATGTTAACAATTTGAAGCCAAATGACTTGAAAATATACATGAAATCCAATGGGTAATGAGGAGTAAGCGCATATTAGCGTTGCACAGTCCATAACATATTGTTCGTTAACAATTGATCGGCCAATACCATAAACTACTGAGTACAGTTTTGGTTGTAAACATTATAAGTGCAGTAAATGCAGCAGGAATATGGTCACTTATCAATCAAAAGTGTGTGTACACTATATGTAAATAGTGTACATACGTAGTTTACAAAACAAGAAAACTCAAGTTTTTTAGAAATAAAATAAACAAATGTCCTTAAATGGGTTGGATGCAAGGACGGCCTTTCGTTGGGAGAATTTTAATTGAGTATGAAAATCCGGTATCCTTTTATGTGTTTTGTGAAATTCAGCTATGTTAGTTGGTTGAATTTGATGTTGAAGCAAAGAAATTTCAGAAATAGGACTCTTTACAATTTTGTTTCTAACCAAAACTGATACCACCCTTTTACGACCATCTAACAGAGGATTTGTTACCTTTATACGTCTGACCAGTCATTGATCTGGCAAATCACCGGCTTTTGCACAAGGTCTTTAACCATTTAGGGCTTGCTTGGAGGTTAAGGTCTTCCTTTTGCCACCTTTTCTAGAAGTATTGCTTTAATTGCTTAACGGTCCTCCAACGGGATAGGCGATTTGTATTTAAATGGAGTATATTTTCCTCCTGAACGCAGTTGGCAGACTCCCCAATAAGAAATTGTGCTGAAATCAGCATGTCGAAATCCGATGGATCTGATGATAAGGGACAAAGTAGTTCCGAACTTAGATAGTTCTTGATCTGACAGAGTAGCGTATTTAACGGATTTCACACCTGTACACATATAAATAAATAGACCATACATGTAAATAATGTGAAATTATAAAAGAGCGAAAAGTAAACAATTTAATGGAAATAGGGCGAGCATAGTCTATGCCGCTATGTTTGAAGGTCTGTGTGGCATTGAGCCGAACAGATGGCAAATTGCCATAGATTGCTGAGAAGTTTTGGCAGATACTCTCCCATACATTTGCGTATGATTGATTTTGTCAGTTGAGTGCCAGATATAATTCAAAACTTTCTGTTAACGTATAACATGGTTAAAGTCAGAGCACTGTGCAAGATAAGCTTGTGAAATTGTAAGATTTGACAATGGAATGGACTTTGACAATATAATAGGGTGTTTTACAATGTACGACTAATCAAAATACTGCAAACGTCCATCAACACGAATAATTCCTTTTTGGTCTAGAAATGACATCAAGTTGAGCATTAAAGAATGCTAAATTTCATGATTTGTCGCTAGCATTTTAATTTCATCACTAAAATTAGGAAAAAGGTTTACATTTACGGAACATATTTTTAGGACAATTCAATGGAAACTTTTTTAAAATTTACTTTTTCTTTGTTAAAAGTCGAAAGACAAAAACAATTTCTGAAGAAATTAATTATTTCGGAATTTTATTTTGTACAGTCTGTTTGATATATTACCAAACACAAATAATTACATAAATATAACATTGTGCTAAAATTATAAAGAAAAGTAAACGTATTCAATTTTGAGGTCTTGACAAAACAATGGAAACTTAAACTTCTGCACGAAAAATCACTAAAGCAAATTTGATTGATGAGAAGACGAAGCAAAATGCATAATAATGTACCGTTATCTTTAGAATTACTTTTTAGACAGCTTCGGCTACATAGTTTAAACTCAAGAATCTTGTATACATAATTAGTGGAAATGGCTAGAGTCAAGATTAGCGAAGATTTAAAAACAAAGATTATAAATGATTTTAACGCTGGTTTTAAACAAAAAACTATTTGCGATAAATATTCAGTAAATAAATCAGCCATATCAAAGATTATCAAGAAGTTTCGTGAAACGGGTACTCTCAAAACAATGCATTCAGGAGGAAGACCACGTAAAACTACTCCAACAGAGGACAATTTAATAGCAAGAGAGTTTAAAAAGAACCCGCAAATGGCATCGAGAGAGGTTAAAAATATTCTCGGATTAGATATTAGCTCTCGAACAATTAGCCGTCGAGCCCGTGAAGCTGATCTTGGTTGCCTTTGCCCCGCAAAAAAATCTCTGATAACTGAGAAAACCCGCGTTGCTCGTTTAAAGTTTGCCAAAGACCACATAAATTGGTCTAGAGAAAAATGGAACACTGTCGTTTTTTTCTGACGAGTCCAAATTCAATTTAAGGGGCAGTGATGGAAGATCATTCATAAGCAGGGACGGAAAATAATTTTTATTTTTTTTTCCAGACGAAAAGGTTACGTGAAAATTCCCTTCATCTTTATTAGGGAATTTTTAACCATTATTGTGAGACATATATTATTTTGATCACCGTAACCAATTCAAATGAGAAATATTTTTTTTTTGTTATGAATAACTGTTATAACAACCAAAAAGAATTTTTTGGTTAACAATAACCATTATCCAAAGAAATTGTTTTTGGTTATCGGTTAGTTAAAAATTTTTCCGTTGGTTAAAAATTGTTCCGTATTTTATTCTTTCTCATCGTTAACTATTGAAATAAATGTTTGCCATAATCAAATCATTGCTTTTACTTTAACGTCAGCTTTTTTGTTGTTACAATTTATCATTATGTTTATTACTTACCACCATTATCAAATATTTGATTTTATATTTAATATTATCGTTAACATAGCAACCGAATTTGTTGATTATTTTAAAACTCTGTGTAATCTTGATTGCAATTAGCTAACGGCTGAACATTTTGAAATAAAGAGTATATGGCACCCCTGAAATAGTGTCTACATATGCCAATGTTGTACGGTAAATTCGGACTCAGAGAATTGAAATATATAAGCCGTTGTACAACAAATTTGGAAGGTAGTTTCGTTTTCTGAGTCACAACATAAAGTTGGAGTGGAAACAGTGTTACTAAATATTCTAACTCAAACGTGTTTCAATTAATTACATAACTTGCGGTGGTTCATGTGCATTTATAAAGTGATTGTGAGTGATTATCTTGTACTTTAGCTACGCAGAAAATTCAGATAACCTATTGTTCAAAATAAAAATAATATTTTTTTTTTTCGAAATATACATATGTACTAAGATAAGATAAGAATTGAATTAAAAATAACTTTAAGTTAAAATGTTTTTTATTTATAAAATAAAAGACCGTTTTTTAATTTTGCCAAAGATATTTAAATTGCTTGCCCTACGTACCTCTACCCCTTAGAAAGGCATCCATTACATTAAAAATACCTATGGCCTACCCTTATGTGGTAGGCAAAAAAAAATTTCTTTGGATAATGGTTATTGTTAACCAAAAAATTCGTTTTGGTTGCTATAACAGTTATTCATAACCAAAAAAAAAAAAATATTTCTCATTTTAATTGGTTACGGTGACCAAAATAATATATATCTCACTATAATGGTTATTTTTAACCATTATTTAAATTCGTTAATGTTAATGGTTAAATAAGATTTTTTCATCATTTCTCTTATAACTGTTACGGTCCCTGTTCATAAAGCGGCCAAAGGGAAAGAGACTAGACCCAAAGTATACATACAAGACAGTTAAGTTTGAAGGTGGCAATATTATGGTGTGGGGCTGTTTTTTTTTAAGGATATAATGCCTGGAATCGGATACAGGTCTATTTTAAACGACATAATGTATCCATATGCTGAGGAGAATATGCCACTAATTTGGAGATTTCAGCATGACAATGATCAAAAACACACCTCTAGGGCTGTAACTGATTGGTTATAATCCAATGAGTTGCATGTTTTGAATTGTCCTGCCCAATCCCCAGATCTCAATCCCATAGAAAATCTATGGAAAATTGTAGTTCGCAAAATAAGATGCCGTAATTACTCACGAAAGGAAGATTTATCTGATGCAGCTTTAACTGAATGGCAAAAAGTGCAAAAAAAAAAAACAATTGACAAATTAATTGGGTCAATGCAAGATGTGATAAAGTTATCAAAAATAAAGGATACCCAACAAAATATTAATTATTTATAATAAGACAAAGATTTTTATTGAAGTAAAATTTAAGTTTCCATTGTTTTGCCAAGACTTCAAAATTGAATACTTTTACTTTTCTTTATAATTTTGGAACAATGTTGTATTTATGTATTTTTTTTTTGTTTGTTAATATATCAAACAGAATGTACAAAATAAAATTCCGAAATAACTTGTAAGTTTCTTCAGAAAATGTTTTTGTTTTTCGAGAAGTCGAAAAAAAAAAATATATATAGGTATATTTATTTATATATTATTATATATATTTATATTTATTTATATATTATTACTTATATATATATTTATATTTTTATTATTTATATATATATACAATCAGCATCGATTCACTCACAAAGGGATATGAGGATGTCACTGAGTCCCAAACGCGTCATACTTGGAGGTGATTACTGAATTGATTGTTACTCCAACCAAATACATAAAAACATTTTCAATTTGCAAGTGTCTACTTGAGCTCACAGCTAATTTCGTGCTTCTTCTATACACCTCTGAGAAAATGATTATTGAAGTGGTCACTGTGAAAACAACACTGTCAAAACTTATAACATTGGGCCATCCATATTAGCTTTTCACATTTTGTAAGCGATATTTCATGAACAAAAAAATTGTAACAGTTAAAAGTGAGACTACAAAATTTATTCATTAACTCACAACTAACAATTACCATCTCACAAATATTGCATATAATATAATATCGCCTACAAAGATTAATGTTCAATTGAGTAATATATTGCAATTCTTCTCGCCCTCATTTGCCTCTGTAAGCTGGTGTTATGGTTCTATGGTGCTGGTGCTTTCTGCAGTGAAACTGCATATAAAAAAATTTAAAGCTAATTTTTTTCATCAGGCAGTAGAATTTTTTTCTTTCTAACATTGATTTGTAAACATATATAGCTAATTTAACCTGCTATTTCACAAGGTTTATTTTTAATTTTTTAGTGTTTCATTTTATGAAGTATTTTTTACTAGGTGGAATTTTTACTATTATGATAGAAGGATTCTGGACTTAGCACACTTTCAATGTGTATATTGAAATTACGATCTTGTGTATCTGTTGGGAAATATGCGGAACCAAATCCATTTCTATGCTAATTCTTATCTTCTGCGCTGCCAGTGTTAATATTATGAACATTTTCTGCAAATTTTTATAACTATACGAAAATACTATATTTTTGGCTCATCTGGAAATTTGCTAGAAATTATGGTCATTTAATCCGTTAATATTTAAAGGTTTGCGTTAGTAAATTTCACATTATTTTTGCACTAAACAAGAAAATGTTCTTTCAAAATTTCGCTTTTTCGAAAAAAAATTCGCGTGCTTGTTGTCGCTTTGTAAGTTCAACTTCTAAGGTTCAATTCATGTAGAGGAGTTTCAAAATTAACGAAATTGTAAATTTGTTTAATTATACTATTTTTAAATAATTTCTGAAGATCTAATTACCGTATTCAGACTAATGTTGCTTTTCCGATTAATATAAATGTGTTTTGCCACATTCTAAGATGATCCTATATGGCTCCCACAGTTATGAAAAGTACCCTCTTGGCTGTTGTTTTTAACGTAAGTTGACGTCGTCTAAGCACAAAATTAAATTCACGTCGCTCGTATAGTATAGCGACCATGCTTACAGTTTCTCTTATAAAGCAAACTTCGAAGGCGTAAGATCATATGAACATGGTACAAATATAATAAAATAGCTCATCATAACTACGAAAGCATTGAATTGAATATCCTCTACATATATATCTTCGACAAACACGTTCTCCTAAGGCGGTAGACACACTCATTCAACTTTGTTTCAGGAAATGCAAGAATATTTAAAATAAAAACAATAAATAAATTGGACAATCTCCTGTTTAGACCACTAACATTTTAAGGGGCTTACTTACAATTTATTGGAATCACTGTTGGTCTCGCCACCAATTGCACGAATTTGAAATCTGTTTAGGTTTACTGTTTCGATTAAAAAATGTCAATGACATGGAATTATTCTTAAAAATATATGCAATGGAACTTTATATTAAAAAATGCTTTCTTTTTCTACGTTTGATTTTGGATATATAGTAGTTGGAGTATCTGAAAAACGTTAGCCCATTTGTAATAACTTCTTAATGCTAATTAATAGAAAAATTTTGGACATAGTTGGCAGATTTACTCTTCATTTAAGAGGCGCGGCGAAATTATTATTTGGCACCCCATGGTAGCGGTTATATAACACAATATTTTGTGTTATTTTTCCTTTTGATAGCCGTCCAGTAAAAATTACTTTACAAATAGCGACCACATTCGCATTCAGAAATGTACTTGGTGGCATCTCTAAATTTGTGAATTTAGGAAAGAGCTGGAAGATACAAAATGGCCGAACGTTCGACGGTTCTCCTTCTACCTTCGCATTCTGCCACTTATTCGTTGGTTGAACGGCGTCTTCTTAACCCCACCACAGCTGTAGGTAATGATAACTGCTGCGTTTTTATACTCTAGCGACATTCAAATAAGTTATATATTTTCCCCAATCTGTTATGCGTCACAAATGGCGTATTAATTGCGATAAGCATTCCTTAATAAAAGAAATTATTAATGTTTCCAAATTCAAATGATTAAGTTCCCAATTGCAGACATCTTAATATCCTCGTATTCACGGATTATTATTAAATAATACAGGAAAATATTCACTACATCTTATTCTCTGTTCCGAAACCCAAAACTTATAATGGATGATTTGGTCCGAAAGATTGTCGCCTGTTTCTCCAGAAGAAAACAATTACGAGGTGTGTTAAAAAAATAAGGTGAATTTTCATTTTCTCAAAATATATTTTTTCATCACTTTCTATTATATCTCACTCAAACTAGTCCCCCTCAGATATAATACACTTGTGGCAGGGTTTTTTCCAATTGTCGAAGCAGTTCTGATATGCACTTTTTGGTATGTCCTTGAGCTCTCTCAGCGATTCGGTTTTTATCTCCTCAATCGTCGCAAAACGCTGTCCTTTCACGGGTCTCTTGAATCTTGGAAAAAGTCGCAGGGGGCCAAATCTGGTGAATAATGATAACGATGTTGCGCATTAACAGGTGCGTTATCATGATGCAAAAGACATGATTTTTTGTTTTTAAATTTTGGGCGTTTGTTTCGTATTGCTTCACGCAAACGGCGTATAACTTCAAGGTAATACTCCTTATTTACCGTACGACTTTGTGGTAAGAACTCCTGATGCACTACGCCATGGTAATCGAAGAAAACAGTGAGCAAAACCTTGGCATTTAATCGAACTTGTCGTGCTTTTTTTGGTTTTAGCTCTCCTGGACTCTTCCATTGGGACGATTGGGTTTTGGTTTCGATTTCATAACCATACTCGTATACCAATGATTCATCACCAGTTATGACCCTTTTAAGCAAATCTGGATCATCGTTGACGTCATTCAACAATTCCTGAGCGATGCTCATGCGACACTTGTCTTATTTATGTCTCTCACAAATAAATTAAACATGCTACATGGATGAAACCGTCAACATATCTTCGAGACGAGTGTACCAACATAAAAACCAAATTATAATCGAAAGTCGAATGTACGTAGTCCGCATGACAACACATGGCATAAAAAGGATATCTTTCAGAATTCTATCGGTAATGGCCTGAATAAAAAACACAAATTACTATAATAGTGCGATTAGTCTAAGCAAATAAAAAACCAGCTGAAATTTCAGTCGACTCGAAGGACTATAACACAAGTAAGAGTTTGGATAATACAGGGTGGCGCAATAGAACGTGCATATTGCATCATCTTTTTTTGCGGGGTAGAAAAGGCGCGGCCGGGGGGCGCTTACATCGTTGGGTTGGCGGGCTCATGGAGTTTTAGTCGCTATGAATCACTTCGACGGGAAGCGTCGCCCATTTTGCGTGCGCTCATTTTACCAGAACTCTCGTTCATATATTGCTACTAGGCGACTATATTGTGCTGAATATGGACTACGGCGAATTAGTGAAGCTCCGAGTGCTAATTTAATTAAAATATGGGTAAAGCGTTTTGAAGAGACCGGTTCAACATTTAAACCACAAACAAATGGTCGCCCAAGAACATCTACGACCGAAGACAATGTTGAGAGAGTTATGGAGTCAGTACGAGGAAATCCACAAATGTCGACTCGCAAGAGATCGTCTGTCTTACAATTATGGCGACGAAGTTTGCAACGAATTTTAATATTGGATCTTAAACTGCATCCATATAAGCTGCAATTAACACAAGAATTGAAAGAGTCTGACTTCATAGCAAGGCTCGCATTTGCTAATGAAATGCTTAATCGATTTTCCAATTTTGACGATATCCTTTTCTCTGACGAGGCTCATTTCCTTATGAATGGGTTCGTAAACCGTCAAAATTGTCGTTACTGGAACAGTGAAAATCCCAAAATCAAACACCAGAAACCATTGTACAGTCCTAAAGTGACAGTATGGGCAGCAATCTCTGGCAGAGGAATAATTGGTCCTTTTTTCTTCGAAAATGCGCGTCACGGTTAATACGGAACGCTATGTTGAGATGTTGGACGGATTGTTGACTCCAGAAATTGAAAGTTCAAGAATAGTGAATTCCAGAACTTGGTTCCAACAAGATGGAACTAACTGTCACACATCAAATGACTCCATGGCGGTGGTAAAGCAGATGTTCCTGGCAGACTGATTTCGAAAAGAGGTGATATCCCATGGCCCCCACGTAGTCGAGACTTGACGCCTCTTGACTTTTTTTTGTGGGGATACCTCAAACACAAAGTCTACAGTAATAATCCAAGAAACATCGTTCAGCTCAAGGAGAATATCCGTGGTGAAATGGCAGCCATTACACCAGTATTACTGAAGAAAGTTTTCAATAATTTTCGTTTGCGGTTAGAGGAGTGCCGTCGTAGAGAGGGTCACCATTTAAATGATGTTATTTTTAAAAAATAAACTCCATTTATTACTCTACAATGCCTTAGATTTATTTTAACCATACCTTTTGTATTTATTTTTTAATCTATTTTTTAAATATGCACGTTCTGTTGCGCCACCCTGTAGTTCAACATCAAAAGTTACACCCAAATGTCCTCATTTTTGCGGTCTTTTTGAAACTGTTTAGTTCATGAACGACTTAATCAAGACACAAAATATTTAACAAATCACCATTATACGATCCAAGTTTTATTTGTTTGTGCGAATCCGAAATATATATCTAATGGTCAGTGTTATATTATAATAATAGTCATTCATCAAGTCAGCTGTAGCAGATTTCACTGTTTTTATGTCGTGTCCATTCTATCGCAATGTGGTCGGTCACATCCCGGCAAGGAAGTATTTCAACTCATGTTCCGTACAATGCCCCCGCATCAACGTTTGAGGATTTGGAGCGATATTAGTCTTTTGAATAATTGAATGTTTTACTACCCTGTTTCCTGTGCCGCGGGTATTTAAATATAGTTACCTCGGTTGCAAAATGTAAGCTGCCTTATGCGGTAATGGAAATAGATTCTTAGATAATTAACAAAATAAATGATATACAAATAAATTTAAATTTAATTTTAATTTCCTGCAACTTATTGTCAGTTGTGCACACGCACAACTTACCGCCCCATGTGTAAAGAACATGATATTGGTGGTTAAACGGGTGGTTTATACAGGGTTGCCCATATTCGACGGACCCATCTGGCAACGCCATAACTTTTGACAGAGATGTCAGATCGCTTAATGACATACCGCGTTTGAAGCGTCAGTCCAAGCAGATTTTTACCATGGAACAATACGAGCGAGCGATACGCGAGCGCTCTGAAATAGTTGAAATTTACATCCAACAGAAGAAGTCAATTGTGAAAACTCAACGTGCTTTTAAAATATTAAAAAATGTGAGAAGTGCGCCTTCTAAGAACACCATTAAGCGTTTATACGAAAAATTTTCGACTGGTGAGGCTCTTTCTAATCCGAAGAGGCCAAATAAAAGTCGACCAAGGCGATCGGCCGAGAATATCGCTGCCGTACGAGCCAGTGTTGAGAGGTCCCCAAGAACATCCCAAAAACGCCGTTCTCAGCAGTTGGGCATGGCTCGGTCCACTTTACAACGGATTATTCGCGTTGATTTGCATTTGTTCCCGTACAAAATTCAATTGACGCAAAGATTGTTGCCAGCGGACAAGCCTCGTCGATTGGAATGGGCCCAACGAGTCATCGAAATGGCCGATGATGACGAGCAATTTTGGAACAAAATTATCATGTCCGATGAAGCCCATTTCACATTGAATGGGACCGTAAATAAGCAAAATTGCCGTATTTACGCCACTGAAAATCCTCAGGAGATTCAAGAATTGCCTCTTCATGACGAAAAAGTCACAGTTTGGTGCGGCGTTAGTGCGAAAACGGTCATTGGGCCGTTTTTCTTCCAAAACGGAAATGGCCATGCTGTTACCATCAACCCGGAGCGTTATCGCGACATGATGACCAATTTTGTAATGCCAATTATTCGTCGAAAGCGTATGAGGCAGTTCTGGTTTCAACAAGACGGCGCTCCACCGCACACAAGTCGCATAACAATCGATTTTCTGAAGAATTTGTTTCCGGGCCGTTTGATGTCGAAAAGTGGTGATTTGGACTGGCCACCGCGTTCGCCCGATTTGACGCCCGCTGACTTCTTCTTGTGGGGACATTTGAAGTCAAAGGTTTACGTTAACAAGCCAAGGACCGTAGAAGAGCTCAAGGACAACATTCGTGAAGAAATAGCCGCTATTCCGGCCGAAATGTTGGCGAAAACGATGGAAAATGCTGCAAAAAGGGCACAATACGCCATCAACGCCAGAGGCGGCCATTTGAGAGATATCATATTCAAAAATTGATGTAAACAAATCTACTTGGAACAAATTAAATGAATAAGATTGCCAACCGCCAAATTTTTGTTTTTTTCTTTGTTTTTTTTTTTTATAAACATGGGTCCGTCGAATATGGGCAACCCTGTATATAATTTTTTCACTGCTTGAAATATTAGCATTTTTCTGGCTAAAAGTGTGGCACTTTTTGTCAGCGGGACAAAAGAAGTTTGTGTTTGGAAGTAATAAATTTTCACCGTTGTATTTGATCGTATTCAAGGTAATTGCAATATATTAACAATGTTGTTATTGACAATCAGTTGAATTTTAATATTTTGTATGTATGTTATTATAAATTTAAATTTAAATATTACCATATTTCTGTTTCATAGCAATTACTGACAGAAAGCTTGTTTTTATATTTATTATTAAAGGCTTTTATTACTAATGAGATTTATTTACAGCACAGTGGTGTATTTCTTTATAACAATTTATGCAACCACTTGTAAACATTTTTTTGACGCAGAGTATTCTCACCGTATGCCACTGTCAACATTTCAAGTGTTTTTTAACACTTAATTCAATTTGCAACTTCTTTGACTCATTTTTTTTGTGCCTCTCACAAACGAACTAAACATGCTATATGTCAATATATCTTCGAGACGAGTGTACCAGTATAAAAAAAAAAAAAAAGTAATAATCGAAAGTCGAATGTACGTGCCCGCGAAATTTGAAAATTCGCCTTGTTTTTTGAACACACCTCGTATTCTCAAAATTCAAATTTCAAAAAACCAAATTTAAATATATTTGATTTCAAAAATTCCAGCTGAATTGTTTGTAATATATCTGTAATATTAACAATATATATGTAATATAGACAATATAAAGGTAAAATTTCACAAATTGTAATTTTGTGTGAATAAACCAAACCGGAAATACATAATAATGCACAGATCAACTGCTAAACGATAGATTCCAAATAACTCTATAAATGGATGTACTAGCTAACTGTACTAGCTAACTGTCAACATACAATTCTCTTACAAAACACAGTTTTCGATTTTAGAAATTTCTGCCTTTTTCTCTGGACCTTTGTCGAATTTTTAAACCACCCCTGTATTAAGATGAACAAAACAAAGAATCCTCCAAATTGGTCGAGACTTGGTTTGAGTATTTGCGAGACTGCTTTACTCATTTTATTTAGACCGCTTAGATAATACATTTATTTCATAACGAACTATTTAACTTTTACTTTTGCTTTTGAATATTTTGTTTTGTTGTTTGCTTTTGAATATTTTGTTCAGCTGTATGGGATTTAATTATTTTGTAAGTTGGCTGAATGTGTAGCAAAATATCATATTTAGCGTCCTTAGCCGTGTCTTTTCGGACGGCATGTTGACCTTAAGGACCTACAGATGCACAAAACAATTGGGAAGTTCTCTCCGCGAATATGAATAAGTTCTTAAGGATAAACGCAATACATAATTAAACATAATTTAATTATCACAAGTTGTTGTATATACCGCTCTGCCTAAGCTTCTAAATTGTTTTGTGAAGCTATAGGTCACAATAATGTTCCCGAAGGCGTAGTTGAAGCGCCGAAGGTGGCTGTCAAAATAATAAATGGCACAAACTTTGCTATGATACTAATAGTAATATTGTTAATAACAACTATTAGCGATAGCGAACAATTGTTATTAGGAAACTGGTTTTGAAAACGAATAAGGAACCAGAAATATATTGCGCTAAATATTGAAAAATAAATTAAAAACAAAGTTTTTACCTATTTTACTTTTTTATTCGGTTATTGCCTTAGATGTTTTATATATGATACGGCTGGTCTCAGTAGTGTTAAAAAAGTGGAAAAATGGATTATTTATATAAAATACATTTTCTATATTTCATTACATTTTTCATATTAATCAGTCTGTCCAAGTTTGCGCTTGTCCATGTGATTCTACATAAATATATTACACTAAATATACATTAAGATACGCAAATTATTTTACAGATTCAAATAAGAAATACAATAAGCCAGCATATTATAACAATAAGAGAGATGACTACCAACCCAATGCTTGGGGTTCTAACAATTCCCGTAGATCAAATGTCGACAATTCGTCAGGAAATTATAATAGGGTAAGGAACCCAACGAGTTTGTGCAGATTTTAAAATTTCATCGCCTATTATGTCATTAGGGAAACCGATATGATGACAGCCGAACTGATAACTATTTATCGGAGAAGTTGGATAATAGATCAAATACGAATATGTCAGAAGAAAAGAAGACGACAGCTTCGGCAGCAGCGCCAAAAAAGACTACGTGGGCTTCGATAGCTTCCCAACCGGCTAAACTTACTTCAAGAGTAAGAATGCTGTGCGATTTGTTCTTTAATAAAGATATGTAATGGAAATTTTGGTACATTTTAGACCACGTCAACAACTTCCAGCCATAAAAAGAAAGGTCCAGGCATGCCTCCACCCCCTATGGTGCCGGGTAAACATAACTTAGATGTCAACATTTGGGATTTGCCAAACAATAATCCACCACCAGTGCCGTCGCCTCCACCACCAATTGATTTGGGTTCAAACGATATAAATGCTGACTTTTCGCCGGGTATTGGTTCTGACTTCGAATTAGGTACTCGACAAGACAATGGGAGCCACAACAAAGGACAAGATGTTGCTAGAGATGACAACAATAAAGGCAATTATAGTAATAATTACGGGCGATCAGGAAATTCGCCTAATGGCCATTCCCGAAAAAATTGGTCGTCGCAGCCACCATTGCATCAGGGTCAAGGTAATCGGCAGTCAGGACATATGCGTCGTGGTGAAAGCACATCCGGAGGAGAGGGCAGTGTTGGTGGTGGTAGTGTTGTCTCTAGCGCCGGTCGCTATGGGGATCGTAGAAGCCATTATACGTCGTCACGTCAAGATTATGACAGTGGCTCATACGATTACCGTGATGAAAGTAGCTCAGTAAATATTGAAGTAAACGACAGAGCTGTTGAATCGCCCCAAGCAGTACTGGAGGAATTACGGGATAAAAATAATTATAATCCTGCTGAAATTGATTTGGAGACAGCTGCTTTGGCCAGGTGAACCACTGTTATGAAAGCAAATATTATAGGAACACTTTTAAAAGTATCATATTTTCAGATTTTTTGTAATCAAATCGTATTCAGAAGACGATGTACACCGCAGCATAAAGTATGATATCTGGTGCTCAACAGACCATGGCAATAAGAGACTGGATGATGCGTTTAAAGAACGCCACAAGGATGGTGGAAACATCCTTCTATTCTTTTCAGTCAACGGCTCTGGCCATTTTTGTGGCATGGCCCAGATGATGACTGCTGTTGACTACAATTCAACGTCAAATGTATGGTCGCAGGACAAATGGAAGGGCAAATTCAAAGTAAAATGGATATACGTAAAGGATGTACCGAACAATCAACTACGCCACATTACCCTTGAGAATAATGAAGATAAGCCCGTGACCAACTCCCGAGACACACAAGAAGTGCCCAATGCCAAGGGGATAGAAGTTTTACAAATCCTTCATTCGTATAAGCATGCCACCTCTATTTTCGACGACTTTTATCATTATGAGAAAAAACAGGAGGAGGAGGTATCCTCGAAGAAACCATTAGGTGGCTACGACGGCGCTCCAACTCCGAGGCCTCATTTTAACTCTCGTCAAAACGATGATCGTGATCGAGACCGTGATCGTGATGGACGGGGAAGTGGTGGAGGTGGCGGGGCACCACAAAAGTATTTTGGTAGTGGCTCCTCTTTCCGCGACAGAAATAACTCCTACCGTAGTGGAGGTTACAGTAACTATAATGATCATCGGCGCTTTGACAGCCACAGAAGTGGTGGGCGCGCTGAACGTGGCGATCGTAGCGATCGTGGAGACTTCAGAGATACTGAGGGTGATCGGGAGAATAATGAATACAATAATTCCAACAGACAGATGTCCAAGTATGATTATAATCGAAGAGGAGACGACAGGTTGCCGCCTAAACACAACAACAGGGATCGTGATTTTCAAGAAGAACAGCATGCTAAGAACGATTCATCCCGCATTCGCCCTGGACCAAGAGAAACTCAAAAAGTTATTCTTCTGTTCAATTTTAGTCCTGGCTGTAATGTGTCATATGTTTATCATTGTCAAATATACATTTTTATACATATAAGTCTATGCATATGTTACAAACAACTGAATACATAATTGTATTACATATCATGACACATTTATGGCACATTACACTACAATATATCCCGGATTGATATGACTCAATAATAATGTTTTCTGTTTTACTTGCAGGACAACGAATACCCTAATGCAGATCGCATTCGGGGCAATGACTACTGATCACCATAAACCTAATCAGTAAAAAAATATTGGTTATTATGGAAGAGAAACAAACATACAACACAATTGAGCAAAATTTTCAATATGCAAGACGAATAGTTTTTAAATACGATAAGTTGTGTTGTCGTTACATCTATTTTGCATTCTTTCATATTATTCACCTATTATAAAATAATAAAAATCAACCTATCTATCTATAGCTGCATTGCATGCCGAAATCCGAAAATGCAAACGTAAACACCAATAGTGCGATGAAGCGTCTTTCTAGGGATATATCTATATATTTTAAATGCCGATTTTTACTCCAAACCCCAACTCCAATTAGATAAAAGCATCTAAACGATAACAAACGCAAGAAACATATATATAATATATAAACCAATTACTGATGATGGTCAAAAAGATATAATTAACTAACGAGAGAAATGCCGAAACTAACGATAATATTTTTACGTAATTATTTATTAGTATTTAAAAATAATTCTACAAACATTGATCGATTAATTTTGCCCAATTAATTGATGGACTATTTTGATTAATGATAACTTATTAAAGGTTTGCTAAAGCCATTCCTTGTAGTTGCACTGTTATACATACATAACTAGAAAATCAGCGAAATACACACCACTCACATCCACACCTACACTGCATACATGCGAGATACAACATACATATATACAGTTCAAACGAGAAACGATGAATCAACAATACTAAGAATCAATATGCATCATATGATAATTGTATGTACACGTTTAATTATGTATATTACTACCATGAAGTAAATTTTCATCTTATATACCTAAATGAAAGAAAAAGTAAATTAAAAAAAATATACAAAAATACACCTGTGAACTTTGTTTTTGTAAATTTCTTCAAACAGTAAATACAGGGTGTCCGTCGGGAAGGTATACTACTTTGTTTGTTTATAAGTTTTGATTAAATGAAAGAGAATGGATCTTATATTGATAAATGCTTTATTTAATGCCGGCAATTATGTATGGAATACAATATCAGATAAATGTCCGCCTCTGTTAGCCTCACAAATGCGAGCCCTTTTGAGCACATTTTTCATTACACTCTCACACATTTCACGCGGTATTTCATTAATTTCATCACAAATATTTTGTTTGAGTTGCTCAAGCGTTTCTGGTTTGTTTGCATAAACCTTGCTTTTCAGATATCCCCACAAAAAGAAGTCCGTAGCAGTCAAATCAGGCGACCGTGGAGACTAATCAACATCACCATTTCTTGAAATAACTTGTTGTGGAAAGAGGTCTTGCAGTAATTCCACTTTAATTCTGGCTGTATGCGATGTGGCACCGTCTTGTTGATGCTAATCAAGCAAAAAAGAATGCAGTTTTGGCGTTAAAAAGTTTTCAATCATATCACGATATTGCTCCCCATTGAAAGTTACCGTTATGCCGTTTTCGTTTCAAAGAAGTAAGGTCTAATGATTACTCCTGATCAAATTGCACAGCAGAATGTCACTTTTAATGGATGCAAAGGTGACTGATTCCATTGTGTTGTATACTTTTTTATACACAAATCACAAACCGGTAGGTTCGGATCCTACCGGCTGCGCCAAAAAGTTGTGTAATTTTTTATACACAAATCGCAAACCGGTAGGTTCGAATTCTAGCGGCTGCGCCAAATTGTTGTGTACTTTTTTATACACAAATCACAAACCGGTAGGTTCGCATTCTACCGGCTGCTCCAAAAAGTTGTGTAATTTTGTATACACAAATCGCAAACCGGTAGGTTCGGATCCTACCGGCTGCGTCAAAAATGTTGATATTTTCGTAGGGTTCTACTGTGTCACGGTGTGATGTGACTACAGCAGGACTTTACGATGTCCGTTCGTGTAGTGCTGTATGTACCTATGTGAGTTGACGCGTATCACCTCTGAGGTGATAACCGCTGGCTTATTTTCACAAAGGCGCGAGCTCGCGCACTTGAACCAATGCTCAAGAGCACTTATGGTAGTGACCCTGGAAAGAAAAGTAGAAGGCAATATACCTTCAGGGGAAGGAATAGCACGTTTCACTTTAAGTTCATGTATTCACTGACTCCACCACCTGGTGTGTCATCTTTATTTATATCATATTATTTGTTCTGCCGCCAGCGACTGAGAACCAAATCAAATACTGCTCAGATATAGGAATCAGCAAAAACAACCACATATTTCCGCATAGGAAAAAATGCAACGTAAACATTGACCTACATTAATTACTTCAGTTTTTGGGATGTCGCAACAACAGAGCAATTTGCTGCGACATCAAATTGATTCCCATTCTCCAGTGACAGAACCTTACAGCTACGCCCTACACTAATGGTGACAATAATATGGCACCTTACAAACTATTTGTCACAAAGATTGCCCAGGACCGACTATTCTGTTCACATATCCATTCAAATAAAAATGTGCCTCGTCACTCGTTATGATTTTGTCATGAAAACCGGGGATGTCATGGGCGAGCTGTAACATCCTATTGGCATATGTACGGCGGCGTAAATAGTATTGTGCAAGAAGCTCTTGTGTAAGCTGAATCTTAAATGGAAACAAATCCAAATCCTTGTGCAAAATTGTGGCCAAAGTTGTTTGAAGACCAAGCTCCTGAGCACGGCGTCGAATTGAGGTTGTTGGATTGTTTTGAACACTTTTTTGAGCAGCAGTAATGTTTTCAGTCGATCTTGCAGTACGTTGTGGTCCATGCTTGGCCCTATCAGCTACAGACCCTACAGACGATAAATAGTGCGTCTTGTTGGCACGTTGTTTTTCCCGAAAATTTCACGTAACTTTCTCATCGTCACAGTAATCACATAGAATATCATTAATGGTTTCGTTTTAACTTAAAATTCCATTGTGTGCTAAAAATAATTGCATGATTCAAAGTGGATCTGTGACCTAAAAACCAAATTTATTTTTCCTTTTTATCTAATTTAATTCCAATTGTAATTGATGAGAAACTATAATTAGATTTTATATTTCGCAAAGGTTGTGCATTTTTACATTTTTATTTCCTCGATCTGGAAGAATAGAAGACGAAAAAGAAGTTATACTTCCTCATTATATACAATAACGATTACTGATTTGTTAATAGAGAAGTTTGATACAACTGGAGTCGTTATATAGACAATTATATAAGAAATATGGGGGAAATTATTGTTAGAATACGTATATGGAAATATATGAATTTGAAAAAAGACTTGAAAAATACATCGGTATATTATGGCCCAAAAGCATTTTAGTTCGCAAACTACCTTTTGAACACGATAATTAATGCCATTAAGGCCAAATTTGAAAAGCTTTGACGATGTCTCAGAAATATTATCATCGATCGCCATGACCACAGTCGAAGGAAAGGCGGGAGTTTGTACCAGGGTTTGGGGATACGGATATATGCCCCATAAACGCACGATGATAACAGGTTATATAAGATAATACTTAATTCTAATCGCCTGGGTATAAGTTGGGAATTTGAAATCAAGGCATTTTCAGAGAGAGTAGTTCTTGCACTTCATAACGATTCTTTTTTCTGAAAAAAATTTTGCCTTATCAGATTGCAGCAATTTACCTTTTCGTTCGTTGGTTCGGTTTTTAAAAGAAATTTATTTACAAATGTATGTACAAGGAAACAATTATTTTGATCTGTTATATGTATATCTCCCCCTTTTTTAATAATTTCTTCGCAACTCTCTTGGCTTTTAAATTCCTCTCATAAAACTCGCGTGGTTTTTCTGAAGAAAGTGTGCAATTCGATTTTTCACTTCCTCGTCGTCATGGAAATTCAAATCCTTTAGTGGTTTCTCGGACTACAAAATAGGTGGTAGTTGGACGGGGCGAGGTCTGGGGAGTACGGTGGGTGAGGTAAAACTTCCCACAAAAGCTCTGACAGTTTCTGACAGTTCCGAAAGGCAGTGTGAGGTCTCAGTGAGGCAGTGTGAGGTACCCAAACATCGATGTTGCTCACAAATCTGAGCTCTTTATGACCCCGTGAACGGTTGAGACTGATTTTTTGTGGTGTGGGAGGAAGTTATGATAGTGCTAGAAGGAACTCTACGTGGTGAGAAGTGGCGTATGTTGAACTAACGAATTAACCGAACGAACTTTCCGAACAACCCAATAAAAAAACCTGCTTGTTAAGAAAAGATTTTTATGTCACCTCTCAATAAATGACACAACGTTTAAACTCGTAAAAATAAATAAATTATTTTTGATTTTCACTTTTGAAAATTAAAATTATGATTGATTTTTGTTCTTAAAATGTAACATATAGAACGAATCATTTAAGGCACCAAGTACCTTACGGCCAAATGTGTTTAATGACTTTTTAAGTCGGATGAGCGATGTCCGTCTGTTAGATATTCTTCCTTGCTTTTAGACACTATACTGTCGTAAATATGTATGAAACTTTTCAAAACTTGGCACAGCTTAACATAGCATCGAATCTTAGCCGGGGACTATGAATATGCTATATCGGCCTACCCCTTCCGGAACTTCCCATACAAATTGTCTAATTTAAAACATATACTTTTGGATTCATGTCTTTCATATCATTTTAATAAAAGTAGGCCGTTAATTCGGAGTATTTGTCGATGTACTAATAATATGATATACTTATGAATGATGATATGATAATATGATTTTTATAATTATAATTTTTGATGTGTATTTCTTTTATTGAAAAAAATAACAATTTAAAAAAAAATCAATCAATGATTTTTAAACATGAAAATCGCTTTTGATTTTTTATTTTATTTTTGGTAATAAAGATCGATCTTGTATTTTTAAAAATAAAAATTAATTTGTGATTTAAAAAAAAAACAATTCAATCATAATTTTTAAAAATAAGAATTTCTTCTTTTTAACTTTCAAAAATAAGTATTATAATTGATTTAAACCAATTCCAATCGAAAATATGAGTTTGCGAATTTTGGTTTTGTTAATTTTCTTTTAAGTGAATTTTGTTTTTGCTATGTTGTAAAGTTTTTTTTTTCAACTAAAGTTGATGAAATATTAGTTATGGGTTGGCAATACCTGACAAAAAAGGTTGTTTTAGTTCCTATTTCTCAACATCCCCAAACTAATGGTAATGCTGACTCAACGAAGCTACCAATAAAATTTGCAAATAGCAAGCCCAAAAGCCCTCCAAAGCCCTGTCTTTTGATGAAATACAACATATAAAATTAAAAATATATAAAACAAATTTTAAGCTGTGGAAAAAAATAAAATGTAAAATAATCCGATTCAGGACGCGTTTCGGCTGATATCAGTTATATTTTGATAGAGCTTATTCAAATTTTAGAATTGTTCATGATATAAGAAATTGTACGCTCTTTTTTTTTGGTTCGTTTTCCATGACATTTTTTGGGTGAAAGGAGTTAGAAATTGATTGAATATCGCCGATTTTCTCCAGGGTCGCCATTGTGATCTAAAATTCTAGTACGATTAAAAAGTCCGTTATATAAGCGTGATAGGCTTATATATCGCCTTATATATTTTAATACTTAAATTGACTGATAAAATTTATTTGATTACAAAAGTTATGGAATGAAATGTACGTTTCTTGCAACAAAAAAATTGCAATGGTATTGCAAACAAATACAAAATAAAATATTATGACGTTGCTCATGAAAATTGTGAGAAATTTTTCAGATTTTCTCTAAAAAATGAAGAATTTCGAGTTATGACGGCATTATAGGTAGTGCAATTTTTTCTATAATTTCGTGGTTTAATATCACGTACCACCAAGTATAAGGTGTTCACCATTTACATCCTTATATTCAAAAGTTTGTCATCCCTTAGCGAAGCAAAACAAAAAGTTCAATCGTTGTTATAAAATACACATTAATCGCAGAAATTTAACTTATCCCCTATTTTAATATCAAAGAAGAGTATTTACTAAAAAACGAACAATGTACATTCTTGATAGGAAAATATGCCGCCTCTAATAATAAACGCATCAAGCAGGCTCTAAGAAAAATTTTAACTTTTCGTTTTTTTTTTTAACTTTTATTTTTGATATAAGAAGCGAAGCAATAATATGCTAATGGTATTTATATTTTTATGTGACTATGTTAATTATTAAATTATAATAGTAAAGCAAAGTTTAGATCTTAGCTTCACACTATGATTAGGTTTAAAATGTATGTTTCCGTTATATAAAGATAGATCTAAAACTACGATTTTTTATAGCATATTTCAATAATATAGTTGTTTCTTTGTCCACCTACTGTTTACATAACGATTTATAAACAGCACTGGTAAGGATCGAATTCAATATATTCTTCATGGTTCTAATATTTTTTAAATTATCTTTATATATATAATTCTACTGTACGGGCGTTGTCAGTGAACTCCTCCTAAACGGCTGGACCGCTTTGCATAAATTTTTGTATATGCGTCTGGGTGGTGCCCGGGATGGTTTAGATTTACAATTCGGTCCAATTGGACAAAGGGGCGTGGTACCTCCCATACAAACAAAAAATTAAAAATCAATTATTTCTGCTCCTGCTTACGGTATTTGAACGAAATTTGGTGCGTAGGTTTGGTGTACATATCTTAAGTGCTACTGCAAATATGGGCGGGATTGGACAATGGGGCGTGGTACCTCCCATACAAACCATAAATTAAATATCCAATATTTCTGCTCCTGTTTACGGTATTTGAACAAAATTTGGGACATCGGTTTGGTGTACATATCTTAAGTGCTGCTGCAAATATGGGCGGGATTTGACAATGGGGAGTGATACCTCCTATACAAATCACAAATTAAAAAGCAATTATTTCTGCTCCTGCTAAAATTTGAAGGCAAAGCAACGTTTGCCGGGTCGGCTAGTGATTATATAAAAACACTTTCATTCCATATCCTATTAGTGTACAATTTTGATTTTTAAACGTTGTCCTAATCCTTTTTTAGTCAATAACTTTTCCAATGAAGCTTTCTTAGGAAATTGCTGGGATTCCAGGAAACTATGAATTTATTGCAGAAAATTAAATATCGGGCTTTGTCAATTGATCTTAGATGTTAGCTTTGACCTGCACATTACTAAATTTTTTGCATATCTTTAGTATAATTTTAAACCTTCTCCGAAGAAATGAAGGTATATATCATTTGGCATGGCGAAAAATGTGACGCCATGAAGGAATCATTTAAGTACCAAGCATCTATAACAAATGAGTTTCGATTGAGTGATCTCTGTCTGTCTAGATGGCTGGTTGGTAGACACGATAGTAGTCGCAAATCTTTATTAATCTGTACCGGCTATATTGTCCCACCCCTCCTGGTACCTTCTAAAATTCAGTTGTCCATTGTATCTATACATTCGACTGGAGTAACTTCAACTTTTGTCCATTGTATTGGTAAGCATTGTAATGCTTATTACAAATTAAAAAATCGACCGACTAACCACGCCCATTGTGGAACCTGCTATACCAATTACCACATATATTCTAAAATTAATGCCTCTTACAAAGTAGCATGAAATTTAGTCATATATGGTACACATTCAGTGTTTCCTAAAGTTAGGTACGGCAAAGAAAATGGACAGCGTCGCGACATCCCTTCTAGTAACTTCCATACAAATTGGTGCACAAATTGGATTTTCCGATTTCACTCATATATTTTTCGCTTCATATCTTTCTAGCAGTCAGTGCGGTAGCTAGAGTAGAATTTAAGATACGGTAGCAATGGCTAATATATTTTTTTGTTTTAATTTGGTCAACATATTTTCATTATTCTTGTGTTGTACCAGTGAGTAAAGTAGTACCTAATTGCCGGACTGGGTAATAGATAAATGAAAAAAAGATGAAATTATTTATGTTTATAATATGTCTCCAATCACATTATTTTCAATATAACAGCCTAAAACGGCTGAATTCTATGATTCACCATATTATAAAAATGGGAATGAAATCATTCAGATCCATTGAGTTCCCTCTTTCATTTTCAAAGGCCAGATGTACCACGCCTGCCAATTTAAACTTAGCAACGCGCGCAGCGCTATATTTTATGCAGGGAACAGGTGTAAACAACACTCACTGCATGTATAAAACATGACGGCCACAGTAGCGCCAAACCTTGGTGAAATTATTAGACCTAAAACATAAATAAATACTGACTTAGTTTTGCTTAATGTTCTCACAATTGGCTTAATTTTTCAACGGTACCAGCTTTTCTCCATCTAATCCATTAAGATTTCCTAATAGATTTAGTAGGTCGTCTTTGGCCAAAAATCTTCTTTGTAATTCAGCAATTAACTAAAAATTGAGTAATTAATTAATTACGTAAAAGAGGTTGCATCAATGCTTTCAGTAGTTACAACGGTCAGCAATGACTCATTGACGATTCCGTCCTTAAAGTAACTTATAGCTATTGCAATATTTTCGTCCCACGTCGTCGTCGTCACGTCAGATTCCCTAGTATTTTTAACAATGGAACTCCATAATGATTGAACCATTGCCTGAAATATTTGATTTTGAATTTTAGGTAGTAAACGACTAATAGCCTTCTTCAAATACGAATCTTTCATGCACGCGTATTCAAACATATATTTTTCTTCCTCCAATATAATATATAATTATACATATACAATATGTATATATACCTATAATTCCAACACAAACCTATAATGCTTATGACTAGAAATCGCACTATATCACGTAATCCTGGTTTTTTCTCTAATAACTGTTTATGCTAGTTGCATACATTCTATGAAAAATATATTTTTGATGCCTTGGAAAACCAGTTTTTGAATGCGTGATATTTTTCTATTTTCTGAATTCTGTTGCTTCCATGAGGTAAGCATTTCTGACAAGAATTGCGATTATCTTTTGGATATACTCGTATGTCTAAAATAACTTTTTTTATATTTATCTTTAATTTCAATCACTTCTTTAATTCGTTGTTTGCACTAAAGAAAGCCCGTATATTCATCAAGAAACCAATCAGTCTTCAGTTCATGGCAATAAGCAAACGTATATATAACTAAATGACCGAAACACTGTTCTTATACTGCACTAAGACAAATTGCTCTTGTATTTTAAAAGGGATCCCCGGTACCATAGGCTGCAATACAGACACAGCTCTAACACATACTTCAAATGCCATCTATGGACAGAATAAAGATTTAACATAAGATAATGACTGGGTGACTGGTTATGATAGCAGAAAATTAATTTTTTCCTTCATATCAAACTATAAACAAGCAGTTTACTTTGTGTATTATCTTAGCTGACGATATTTTTTAATCATATTTTAGGATAGGCTAGGATAGACATCTCCCAAGCCTTTGATAAAGTGTGGCATGAAGGCCTTATTCTCAAAATAGTCTCTTTTCTACAGGCAAATACCCACAAGCTCCTGGAGAGCTATCTAAAGGATCGAACTTTTGTAGTAAAATCGAAAGAAAAGTTTCAGCAGGAGTTCCGCAGGGCAGTATACTAGGCCCTATACTATATACCATCTACACCTCTGACATGCCTGTTCATTCCCTAATTCAAACCTCAACTTTCGCTGATGACACTGCATTCATGAGCATTAGCACTTGCCCATTAATGGCTTCTAGACAACTGCAGTCTCATATACATACATTAGAATCTTGGCTCGAAAAGTGGAAAATAGAAGTAAATGCCACTAAGAGTATACAGGTTACATTCTATCTTAGACAGAATAATTGCCCAGCCCTCACTATTCACGGTAGTATCATACCCGTACATAACCATGTCAAATATTTGGGTATTCACCTTGATCGACGTCTCACCTGGAAAAATCACATTGACTCAAAAATCATACAATTGAAATTAAAAATGGCTCAACCCCACTGGCTTATTGGCTCCCAGTCTACTCTCAGTTTCGAAAATAAAATCACCAGCTACAAAACCATATTGAAGCCAATATGGACATACGGTATCCAATTGTGGGGAACGGCATCGGCTTCTAACATAAATAAGCTACAGAGAAGACAATCGAGAATATTGCGCCAAATTTGTGGTGCCCCATGGTATATTAGGAATGATAACATACACAAGGACTTAAACATTCCTTATATTTCCGAGGAAATAAGAAAATTAAGCAGGTCATATGTATCGAAGTTGTCCTCCCACTCAAACCCACTCACTCAAAACCTTCAACATTTTCCCGGTCATATACGGCTATGAAGAAAGGACACGCTAGACTTGGTCCGGTGATAAAAAGTTTGGCTCGCCAAAAATAAGATACGGCAACGGCAGGGTACTTTAGTTAAGATAGGATTAAGATTTGAATATTTATTGTAAATTTCATAGCAAAGATTCAATAAAGAAAATGAATGGAAAAAAAGTATTTTAGGATAATCATTTTTAAAGTAGGGCTTTGCCCCATATGATTCAAATGATTCATTATGGGACGATTATGGTCGTCATACGACCATACGCGGATAATCCCCAACGTTGGAACATTTGAAAACCAACATTTATCAATTTATCGCCGAGGTACCGCCCGAACTGTACGAAAAGTTGTCGAAAAATACCTCAAAAGTATCCACTGCTGCAGCCAATCCAGAGTCGGTCATTTAAGTTTTGTACATAATGGCAAGGTTCAAGTATTATAATGAAATAGAGGTTTAATCGAAGTCATAGCTTTGTGTATTTTATTTAATTTTACTTTTGAAACCGAAAAATATATAACGCGGTATTATGGCAATCCGTTATAACTTTTAAAATACATATTAGAGATCGCACATAGCCAAAAGTATATGTGTTAGTGAGACAAACCATAATATGTAAAAATAAATTATCGCTTAGAAAGGGTGGTTAATAGTTATATGTTTTTAATTTGAATGAATATATCAATATGATTTTTGTTTTTATTTTTTTGAAGATAGAACTTGTCAGCCGATATACAATGCTGACAAGTTCTATCTTCAAAAAATGGTTTCACAGAAATGAATGCCTCCGAATTTTTATATGTTTGGATTCTAAAGCACCAATTTTTTTTGCCGCTTTCCAACATAAATATGTACTATTTTCCACCAATAGAATGAGTAATATTGGTTTTAAGGTCATTGAGTATTAGTGGTTTATTGGAGTAAATCAATAACTTTACATAATCCCAAGAAAATAATCGAATGGAGTTATATGACGTGATCTTTGTGAGCAGCTCACATTATCCTTTCTTAAGATTGCTTCGAGATGTTACCCCATCTATGACAATGGCAATTTGCCAAAGAATACTTGACATAAATGTCAATTTTATTGCAAATCTGAAAAAGAAAACGACGATATGATTTTTGAAAAAAATATAGTACTAATAAAATATAGTACTTTAATATGGGTGTAAGCCAGGACGATTATAAAAACGATTAAGCATGAACATTAATCATGCTGTTAAAACCATCATATATTCCAATTTTTCTCCATAAGTTGTCTTTCCGGAATTGGATAATTTTCTATGCCCAATGCTAAAGCAAAATTTGAAGATTGCTTGCTAATTATAAGAAATGGTTACAGCCCAGATTAAATGAAAGCTGACATTCGAAATGAGATGGTTTTCGATCAAAACCCAATTTTCAAGATAGTTATTATTTGATTTTGCGTGGGAAATCAATACGCACTTTGTATACACTTCCAACAATAACGCTCTAAGATAATGGAGTTTGGAACGCAACTACATCATTTAGCGTCACAACGTAATTTTGCGACTTAGCCGAAGAGATTTCCGGAGTCGTGTTTTGTTCAAGATTCTTCTGCAAGCTTCTGGAAATAATAAACAATAAACGCATTGGTGGATTACAATGAAATGATTTAACTAAGTGCTGAAATACGGAAACTCATCGCATGAAACACTTATTAATCATTACGTCTGTACAGACACCTTAATGTTGACTTAAACGGATAAGTAAGCGGTCTGTAGCAGCAGCTTCATGGTTTTGTGTTTTGTTTCTAATATGGAAAAAAATGAATCACAATTTATTCTTGTTGAATGTGAAAAATACTAAACATACACACATCGCCCGTTGCCGTGTTGTTGGGCTCCGCGAGTAAGTGAGCGAGCGAGTGCATTTCAGTCTCAAACATTTACAATAGAAAGTCAGACACGATACGAAGCATCATTTCGATAGTAGTTGTGAACGGTGTTCGCGACATCGCAGTTGTTACTTAGAGGCCCGTGGAGATATTCGCTTTAGACTTTAATTCTGTTCTAAAATTCACATGTTTGCGAACATTGAGTTGATTATACAACCGAGAAACCGATAGACCGAGAAAAAGAAGCCAAATCATATTCTGATTTTTTTGTAATTACCTATTTGAACTCAGTGGATTTGTTATTTCTAAAAAAAGACAAAGTGAAATCATCATCAACATGGACGAGGAGAAAATGTGGAAAGGTTTCTACGACAAGCTGCAAGAGATAAAAATGAATCCACCAACTGAGCACGAGTGCAGGTGAGCAAAAGAAAATGACTAATTATATGTGTTTTATGCTTGATATAAATTGAAGCCATTGCGACTTAGACCAATATTCTCTTTAATCGGTATACGATTTACAGTGTTCGTTCACAGTTGTGACCTTTCAGCGTTATGACCAAACAATGACCACTTTTCAATAAATCCGGTTTTTCTTTTTTCTTTTGCTCACTGTTGTCGCTCGCCGACAAAACGAATCATTTATTGTTTGTTGACATTCGGTTTATTTTGTGTTCTCCACAAATATCTAAACACAGTTTGTATGTATGAATGCCCAAATATACAAATTGCTCGATATGAATATACAACAGCAGCGGAATTTATGTTTTGGACGGCCTTCTACCAGGCCTTCTTTAAGAGATGGATGGCAATCTTAACATAGTGGCGAGGAATACTTTTTTCCAGTCTCCTCTTGAAACCTCGAAAACAAAATGAGAGAACAGTGAAAACATTTTTTTTTCGAGAAATCATCGCATTTGTAAAAAACGAAAACTTAAAAATCGTTAATAACTTGGAAAAAAAACTGTACAAAATTTTATTATTTGGAACACTTTTTTTTATCACTATAACCGTGACAGACCGTGGCGCTAGGCTAGTGCACGGGGGTTCAAATCCCGCTGCACCCACCTATAATTACCACTTCGATTTCAGCGATTAGTTGAGTAATCGTCAAGTTTGGTAAATGCTTCTCTAACTGTGACGTTCGGGATTATCGTTAAACTGCAGGTTTCACTAAATTTGAGAAGCTCTCCCAATTCTCATCGACCAAAAAGTATATTGTTATTTTGTAATTGTCTCTTTTTATACCCACCACATTAAAATTTGGAAATGCACTAAGTTAGTCTTTTCGGTTATAAAACCTAGAAAAAAATACATATACACAAGTTCATGTACATATATACATATAAAGTTCAAAATTGGCAAATTGGGCAAAATTGGATTACTAGGTAAAAACTTACCCATACGAAGAGCTGTTTTAATAAGTTTAAATTGAAACAGTATCGATATTTTGTTAAAAATCTTGGACGCAAATTGGCGTCTAACGACTAAAGACATTTATTTTTCTATGCTGGCACTACTGCAAAACCTTTTATATTTGCAAAAAGCTAAATTTTCCGCAACTGGAATCAAAAATGATATAAAAGCGGAAAAAATAATCGACTTTCACAAAGCGAATGTCGACTTTTCGACTTTTTCACAACATAAAAGTCGATTTAGATTTTACAAGATTTTCCATTTTTTCTATAAAACGTTGATTGCTTATTTTAATTTGTAGAATCCTAGTCACGTCTAGCAACTTTACAATATTATAACGTTATGAGAAAACATTATTTTGTATCATGACTTTTTTTGCGTTTCATTTGTCATGCAGAGATGCATGTTCGGACTCATCACAGAGAACATAATCTTCTTTAACATAACGAATACTAAAACATATATATATATATATTTTATGCTTTCTAGAAGTCCTTCTATAAGCCATTTCAAAAGGTGGTAGGGAAAGAATGCTTACTGGAGTGAAAGAGGCAAGGCCCTTCTTTATAAGGTATGTAGTTTGAATTGCAAGGTTTATCAGAAGCATTTCTAGAGTGCTTTCTCTGAAGTAGGCCTTGCCTATACCGCAGCTGAGTAATTGTTGAAGTACAAACACTATATTTTATGAAGGCAAATCTACATAAAATTACTGATACGTCATTGGCATGATTGTGCGCTTGTTGAGAGTAGAATTTTGTTTGGAAATTTTGTCTTCGTTTTCAGTCATATAGTCATTGATAATATTCGGCACTACATACCTAAAGTGGAATAACTAAGTTAATTCTAATGTTGTCATCATGAAGACAGGCAACGTTGTCGATTTAGCAATTTTTAGGTTAAATTTGGCCTTCTTCTTTTAGTGATAAAAAACCGCTAAATTGTTTATGGCGGTTTATGTTCCTTTTACAGGCTCCAGCCATGAATCTATATATAATATATTCATATTTGTATGTATATTTAATCGTTGTGTGATTGATAGACTGACTGACTAATTCACTAATCACCGCTTTGGCCAGGCAGATGTAGTTAAGGTCATAAAGTTTTGGGGTGCAGATTTTGGATTAATTCAAATGTTAACTTCTTTCGTGAAATCTTTTTCTCGTTTCTTTTTAAAATCTTCAAAGTACCAGTTATTTGTTGGTTTTATTTCATATTTTTATCGGCTTTTTGTTTTATATGTGGAACCCAAAAAATAAGCAAATAAATCAGTTTTTTTTGAGAATTTGTATTTTATTAGCATTGGTATGTTAGTAGCATTGGTATGTTAATAGCACGCTATAAATGTTATTTAATTTTTTGTTATACATACTACGGAAATGCATATATACATATGGTCAAAATAATAAGTACACCCTATGTTTTTTTAAAGGCTCGTAGACGAAAATTTATTTAAATTAAAAGAAAAAACAAATGCTAATTTCCTTTGTTATAACATTAGAACTAAAATAAATATTAAAACAATAACAAAAAACAAAGGTTAAATGCAGTATTTTTGAAAAAATAAGAAATTAATCAAAAACATTGAACAAAATAATAAGTACATTTAGTTAAAATAAAAAAAAGTAAAAAATCAAGTTTTTTCTGCTAAATTGGCTGAGTTTCGTTAAAAGGCGGTACATCCACTTTTATTTTAATTTATTTTGTTGACTCTTTGGCATGCTGGCAATAAGTTTCCTGCAGGTTTCTACTGCTATTTCATACTAAGTTTTTTGAATAAAATTAAATAATTGATCCTTATTTTTAAGAACCTCCTTTCCAATTCTTTGTTTCAACTCTCCCCAAAGATTTTCGATCGGATTTAAGTCCGGAGATTGAAAGTCAAGAAAGGCAACATTATTATCTTGGAACCAATCCTTTATCAACTTAGAAGTATGCTTCGGATCGTCATCCTTCTGGAACGTCCATCGTACTTTCCAAGATATCTTTGTAATGGAATCTAGTCATAGTGTCGGCAATTCTATGTATGTGATATTGCCGCCCCCGTGCTTGATCGTCTTCTTTGTAAAGCGAACATGGAATTCCTTACCCTTAGGGCGTCGAACATTCCGGGTACAGTCGTTTCCAAACACATTAATTTTTGTTTCATCGTTCCACAAGATGTTTCGCCATTTTTTTCGTCGTCTCCTCCGGACCAATTGGAATGACTTCTTACAAACGCCAGTAGTCCACGACGAGCCGTGCGCGACGAAATTACATTTCCAATTTCTGCTGAAATTTCTCTTGAAGACACAATGACTTTTTGGACCCATGGGTGATTTTTTTACTATATATTTTGTTATGAATAAAGATAAACAACAATAAAATAACTAGTCTTTCCAAAAAGATTACAACAGACTGCGAAAATATTAAAGAATTGTGTAATGTAGTTTTTATTTTGACCAAGTACTGAAATCACATCTGAAGAAAACTAACTCACAATGAAAACAACGGGGAAGCCCCAGTTTTGTTTTTACTTTTAAAAGCATTAACATATTAAAGTTATTTAAATAAAGAAGAATTGCCATGTTTACTTTCCGTTAAAGTAACTAAAATTAAATATAAAGCAAAAATAAGCAGGTGTACCAATTTTTTTGACAATATGTGTACATACATTTTATATATATGTATATACATTCATATATATACATATATATATATACATTTCGTAGTTTGAACCTATTAATTGATTTCATCACAATAATTTGAAACTAATTGTAATGACATTTTTTTTTAATTACCATTACTCAACTGATCAATTAGAAATACTATTACTATTACTACATCCTTTCAGCCTTGTTTATTTTTAGTTGAAGAACTTGATTTAACTCGAAACTATTGTCTTGTTCCTAGGAGAGAGAGAGAGATTTCACTTTATAATATATTTTAAAAATAATAACCAACTTTAAAAAAACCAATGCGATTTCGTTACAATTACTTCAAATATAAGTTGAACACATCATGAATGATAATGAAATTTTTCCCACTTTTTAGTTATTTGAAACATTTGTAATCAAATTTCCTCATATAGAGTACATATATGAGTACACAGCCTTCAATGGTTTTTCCACAAAACCAGTTTTTACTGCAACACGAAGTACGAAACGAGAAGGGATCTCTGGAAATTGCTTTTTTAGGAACTAAAACGGGGGAAAAAGTACCAAGGTGATACCATCGCTTAGAACAAATATCTGAAGGTAAAGTCTTGAAATATTCATTTTCAATCTAGGTGCGGGGTGTGAAGAGATAGATTTGCAGAAATTGCTACTTTTGATAGATAAAACATGAAAGGGAGAAGACAAAAATTATTTCACTCTTAGGATAAATGGTTGAAGGTGAAACCACCAATTTAAGCAAAGGTTAAAGAACAATCTCTTAGCGTGTCATCTCCTTTAAAAAGTGATTTGTTCACATTTTACTATTTATAAAAATTTATTGGCTGATTTGGGACAGAAAAATAATTCTATAAATGGATAAATGGGCGTAGTATTTACAATTTCAGAACAAAGTGACAAAATAGAAACGACATTCATAAACAACCAATACAGAAATTTGAGTTAGGTAAACTGAACACAGATAGTTTTTTTAGTCCAACTGACAAAAATGTAAGTTAAGTTCCGTAATTTTTTTTCAACGTTTTGCCAGTTATTATATGTCAACACTATCAACATACATTTAAATTGCTGCAATATGTGAGGAGTCGCAGACAAAAAATTGAACTTCGGAAGAACGGGCAGTTTGTATGTGAGGTGCCAGAAGAGAATCAAACTTGACTGAATTCGGGCCATTTATATGGGATGTACTAGAACAAACGTGGTTAATCGCTCGTTTTCTTTAATTTTATAAATCACTGTAAAGCAATATAACGGTCAAAAACATATCGTAGGATGCTACTATCTACAAATTAGGAGTTACAGGGAAAAAATTGAATTTCGGAAGATCGGTCAATTTTTATGGAAAGTACCAGAAGAGATGGGTTAGTACAGTCCATTTTACAACTTATACGACTTGACAAAATATTAGGCTGTGCCAAGTTTTCAGAAAAAAGCCATGTATCGTATCTACCAGTCAGTCAGCCTGTCAGATGAACATTGCCCAATCGACTTAGAAAGGTTGAAACACATTTGGTCAAAAAAAACTTTGTACCTTGGACGCTTCCCTTAGGACATTACATTTTTGCCATATTTAATTATATATATCTTCATCCTTTCGAGAGAGTGTATAAAAATATATATCATTATCCAATTTTATATTCAATAAATTAGGTGAGAGCATTTATAGGTCAGTTAAACCGACTGTGCTGGTTTTAGTTAGTTTCCTTTTAGAATAAGTAGCAAAGTGATCTTTTAAATGTCATAGATTAGAGTTCAACATTTTCTATGTTTGTTTGATTAACTGATTTAAAACGTAAAGGGTATTTGTCTAAGTACAGCATTTGCAAGTTAAGCTTAGTAAAGAGTTCTTCGGATTTAGTAAAGATTGTCGCACTTTGAAGAAATTTATTTAAAGAAATTTAGCTCCTTAAAAGTCCATGCATTTTTCCCGTATATTTCCTTAAATTTAGTTTAATTTTAACTACAAATGTTAACTAAAAATTGATTGGATTTAAGTACATTTTTTGGCTCGAATTTGAGAAGGTAATAAAAACCAGTGGGGAAAACAGATTTGCCAAATTGTGAGCTCGCAAAATCGTTGGCAATTTGTTTATGTATATTAATTATTCTACTTTTATTTTCTTTGCTTACGGATATCGACCTATCTGACGATGATGGTATTCCACCATTTGATTTCGAGATAAAGTTAAATTTACTGACACCAGAATGAACAGGACATATGCTCAGCCAGACAGCTTTCATTAATGTGACAAACTATACAATCAGGAATTCTTCTAATGGCCTTGTTATAGCAAAGGTCCTGGTGTAATGGAATAATGGTGTGAGTGTCGTAAATTCTGCGCTGGATTGCATTTGTGTGCGCAAAGAAGACGCTCTTCTAGCCCCGGTGGAGAATAGTGGATTTCGTTCCTTTAGACAGTTTTTAAGACTTGTATATGGAGTTTTAACAGGCCATTAAATACTTGACATATAAATGAGAATGATTGGTCTGTTGGGTTGGCATGAGAAGATCAAAATTATTGAATACCAGATGAGGCAAAAATAAATAGGAGATAATCTCGTGAACTATCTGGTATCACTCTCCTCTATATACGCAACCTTCCATCACAAACTAGCGTGAGAAAAGTGTTTTACACTTTTCACATCATCTATTTTTGCGCTCCGTCTTTTCATTTCTTATTCCCTTTTTATTTGATCAATAGATGTCAATGTGTTGTGGTGCGTCCCGAACCTAACTACCGACCTAAGGAATGTATTGAAATTTAATAGAAGTTTTCTTCTCATTAATTTTTTACCAATTTAATAAATTTTGTTAACATCGTTAAAATTTTTTCTCATAATTTCTGATGTGTACAAAGCAGTTATGAAAGCTAAACAAACTTGTGGAAAATTAATCTTTGAATATTATTTTATAACATTTTCGTTCAATGATCTACTAGGATTACAATGCGGGTTATTACAACAAAAGCGTAACTCCGACATTCCATAAAACTCAATCAAGAATCGCTGTACACAATTACTTGGCATTAGTATAAATATTATTTTTGTGTAGGATGCCGTATTTTTTAAATAAATAAAAATTCAAGAGAATTATAGCCACTGTGCTGACCATGTATGTATTTAAAACGCGTAGGCGATTCTTGAATTCATGCCGGCCAATGTTTGGGTATTTTACGGAGGCCAAGTTATATGTGCCTTGAAGAAGTCTCGATTATTTTTTTTTTCTTTTTGTGAATTAGTGTGCGGCTACAGTATATCTACAGTTTCCATTTTCGGACCTTGAAGAATAACCTTCTTGATCAATGGTTTCTGTGAGTAATAATGGATCCATTTTTAATAACTTTTATTTCTTACTTTGTTCTTTTCCCGGGGAAAGAAATCCACGAAACCTTGTTTTCTCGTGAAAAAATTTGCGGCATTGTCAGCATGTTTTGAATTTTAACCTCATAATATATTTGACAACATATTTGCAAAACTGCAAAATGGTATCTTTTTTAACTTTGCAAATCTATTACCGCACCTGTAATGACGAAAACATGTAAATTATTTCGGTCTCAGTTTTGGGTAAAAAAAAAAAAAAAAAAAAAATTGGCGTAACCACTTTAGAACACTTTCCTGATAAAAAACATAACAATTTCTGGCGGAAAAATGTAGCTTCAAATTCCTCGACCAATTTTTTCTGTATGCAGTTTTACCGTGAAAATTTAGTAAAGTACTAGCCTAAAGGCAGAAAGTTGAGCGAAAAAGGCGTTAAATCGCTTATATGGCGGCTCCACTGTGAACTTAATAAAAATAAATTTTTGTTTTAGATTTTTCTAAAAAAATATCTTTGTTTGTTGAATCAAAGAATATGACTGAAGTCTTTACAGAAAATACTTAATATTAAATATCAAAATCAGTAGTATAAAAATGCAATTCATACATAAAAATGAAAAGAAAGACAAATTGTAATTCTTTAGAATTTTATAACATGGTTTTGAAAATACAATAAAGTGAAAATAAAATTAATCAGAAATTTATTCATCGAACTTAAAAAACTATAAAAAGTACAATTAAAATTATTTAGAATTTTTAATACCAAAGTCAACAAACTGAGCCCTTCTTAGAAATTTCAAAAGGTATTAATAAAAAGTGCAGTTCAGAATTTTTGTCATAAGCGTTTCCGCTTGTTAAAATGGGTCGTTGCCCAGCATTAAGTGGAAAACAATAAAAGAACTTAAAATATTTGAACATATGAATACAACGTTGTATGCATACGTTTATACAGGGTGGGCCATATGAGTGTTGGCGATTTAATTCTTCAATTTCTCGGTAACGCGCGGCGCGGGGTGGTGGGAAGATATGTTGTTCGCTGCGCCTCTTCCTGGAAATTTAGTCGCCAAGGAGCCGTACACGGGAGTGCAGCGTGCATTTTGTGTCCGAGCGTATTACGAAAACAATAAATCAGTGATTACTGCACGACGTTTGTATCGGCATGAACACGGTTTACACGATTTAAGTGAAGTTCCAAGCGCCAATGTGATGCGAAAATGGATCAGAATGTTCGAAACAACCGGCTCAACAGTACCAATTACGGTTCAGTTCAGTGAAATCCGCAACAGTCAACACGTAGGAGAAGTCAGTCTTGCTAGCAACGTGCTAGCAGACTTTTTGGTGCCAGCTTTGCAAGAACTTCAAGGCAATACCTCGAGGATGTGGTTTCAACAGGATGGGGCCACATGTCATACGGCTAGGGTATCCATAGAGCTGCTGAATAATGTTTTTCCTGGGGGATATTGAATGGCCCCCACGTAGCCCCGATTTCTCTCCATGCGATTATTTTCTATGGGGCTACCTCAAATCGGTAGTCTACGAGAATAATCCGACCAATTTACAGCAGTTGAAGAGGAACATTATTCAGGAAAGTAACAAAATACCGAGAACAACTTTTCAACGAGTATTCCAAAATTTGGGACTTCGGTGTCAAGCAGCCGAGGGAAGCCATTTGGACAACATAATTTTTAAGTCTTCAAAATTCCCATGCTTCTACTTTTTAAAAATACAAATATATTTTTTTATGTTTCGTAGTTTTTTTTAATTGAATATTTAAACCGCCAACACCCTTATGGCCCACCCTATATTAGCAAGATTAAAAAAAAAAGTCTCAAACTCAAGCGTATGTACATGAATAAATGCATGTTTATATCGTTATTTTGTGTGGAAGAATTGACGACATCGTAATTCTTAATCTCAATTATGGGGTTTTTAGTGCAAAACGGTAAGGATTACTTACCTATAAGTTTGCCGATTTTCCAAATCAGTGGTTTTTGCGAAAATCTCACTAAAATATATTGAAAACAGTGCTAACAGTAAAAAACAACTTGTATTTTTCACACGTGTTCCTGAAAAAGTTCCTGTTCCTTAGAAACACTGGCAAGAAAACATGTGCAACATATTGCCAAAATGGATGTGTGCAAAACAATGAGAAAAGTCCATAAGAAATAATTTTGAAGTGTTTTAAATAAAGCAATATGTTTTTACTTGTATATTATTATCACGAATTAAAACACACTGTTTCACGAGCGATGTGGCATGCTGCACCGTCCTGATGAAACCACATGTCAACCAAGTTCAACTCAGCCAATTGGGGGGGAAAAATCGCGTATCATGGCTCGATATCGTTCGCCGTTGACGGTAACGCTTCTTCCACGGTCGTCCTTGAAGAAAAATGGACCGATGATGCCACCACCAGATGATAAACCACACCAGACTGTTGTTTTTTCGGGATGCATCGGTAATTCATGTATGGCATGTGGCTGTTTATCACTCCAGATGCGACAGGTTTGCTTGTGTACGTTTTCGTTCGGCAAGAAATGAGCATCATCGCTGAACATAATTTTTCGATAAAATAGCGGATTTGCATTAAGCTTTTGTAAGGCCCATTCACCAAAAATTAGACGTTATGGTAGGTCATGCGCCATTCCATTATGAAATGGCAGAGTATACTGTAAAGTTTTCACTTTGATAGATGACGTTTGAACGCCACTACCAACCAGAACTGCTAATCTGGAAAACTTAAATCTTAAAAAATCACCCTATGTATGTGTTCTCCATGGGAAATGAAAAATATGTTTGAATTATGTTTGAATTGAGTATTGTTCTTAAATAAGTTAGATCTTTATTAATTGCTGAAGGTAAAAAATTTGACATTTAATGACCAATTACAGACCAATCAATGGAAGAAGATTACTGTTGAAAATTATCAGACTATTAATGTGAAAATGTACCAAATTTTCGATAAACTTTTAAAAACTGTTAATAACGTGCAATGCGTTTCAAATGCATTCAAATAAATAAATCAGTATGTGAATATGCATCAAGCCGCCGCTGATTAAAAGCAGTTTGGTCGCCGCCACCAACAGTTTTGAGTCGGCTTCAAATTCTGATCCCAATGTGAATAATCGCTTTATTAGCCTCCCATACAAAATTAAGCTAGCGAAGGACAAGCAAAAGACCAGTAGTAGTTTACAGAACAATTTAGCAAGCTAGGCTAGATGATAGATGGTAAAAGAATTGTGATGCAGTTTTTGTGAAACCATGATCAAAGTGGAAAAGCTGCGAATTTCAAATCTGCTAAGAATTCTCCATCTGATATGTAGAGGTAATCTTGGAATGAATTTTAAAAAATTCTATAATAAGGCAAAAGACAGAGTGAATAAAAATGTTACTAAATATCCGTCCACTACCGATGTCAATATACTACAATGACGCTTAATTTAATTGATTAAATTAACCTTCAGCAATGAAAATTCTAAATATTCCAATTGTCTAGAAGATATCGCTATTGCAGAATTGTATCCCATATGTGAGAAAAATAATTCTCTAGAAAAATCAACCATTAAGCTAATAAATTCATATGTCGTGCCATTATTTTAGAACAAATTGGAGGTGCGTACACAGTAGTGTTCGCTAGTAATAAAAAGATTGGAATAGAACCATTCATGTATCTAACTTGATCCTATTAGATACTATTAGGTGTCGGTGTCGGTGGTCAAATATCTAAATATTCCTAACTAGATATATTAGATATGCAACTAGATTTAATCTCGCATCAGACCTAGTTGTGCTTTACCTTAGATCCAATTATATTTAGCATATATATCTACATACTGTTGAGCCTAATGGGATCTTGTATCGGGTTAGCCATTTTTCGATTTCAAAAGTAAATTTAAAGTTATGATATAGAAATATGGTAGAGCTATATCTCTTTTCTCAGAGCATCAGCTAAAGCTGATTTTCGATTTAAAAAGTAAATTTAAAGTTATGATATAGAAATATGATAGAGCTATATCCCTTTTCCCAGAGCATCAGCTATAGTTTTCATTAATCAATAACATTGCTCAGAAGTGCCGCGTCTATTGCAGAAAGAAGAAGTTGAAGATGTGTCCTCCAGCTACTCCAATAAGTATTCGTCAAGGTGAATAGTTTCCCACAAATTGGAATGGAAGGCTTGCAATAAATGCCATCGCACCATTTTATAAATCTGGAATCAGACGGGGGAAGATGTAGTTTCTTCACACTTTAAACATAGAAAGTCATTTGTAGTGGAATCAATGAAGCCCATGATCTTTACGTGACAAATAAACGACGACTTGTTTTTATATAACGTGTTGAAAAGTTTTTTGCATTTGAGTGGCTTCTGAACAAATTTGTCACTCCAGCAGTTAAGATCAAACAAAATGTATAGTCTGTTTCCATAAAATGTTTGAAATGTTACGTGAACGACACGTCTATGAACGAAAGCATTGTTAACAGGGTTTTTATAAAACGTATGCAAGTTTTCGTCAACTATATACGTTCTTAAAAAACACTGCTGTCATACATTGTACTCGTATTACCATTTATTCATGTTGTTTCGCACAAAAATAGTAGTTTTGTGGTAACCATGCTTAATAAAAGCTTCGCAAAACGGAAATCTATGTAAATTACAGAGGCGAACATAAATAAATAGATGGTTGTTTGTTTGATGAAAATAGGCGGTTAAACTCTGACTGAAACAGTTAATATTTTCTGCAGGCTTGTTCTAAACCTGTTTTGACTAACCTTTCACGTACACTGTTTCTCTTTATCATTGGTCAGCAAATTTGGACTTATTATTATGTTTTCGGAAGACACATCATTGAGTGAACTGAAAGCAACAACATTCTGCTGTTTGTGAGAAAAAAAGATAAATGAATAAATGACAAAAAGTAAAATATTCGGAGTTATTAGCACTGACGATCATTGGCATTATTTGGGCCAAATTAAATATGATTTTATAATAATTTTTTTATACTTTCCAAAGCTATACTTGAAATTATTATCTTTTCTCTTTGTGTTTTTCGTATTTTGATTATTCAAATAGAACTGGACTTCTTCTTGCTTTTTCTGCAATCTATGTTGTAGCCTTAGTATCTTTTGTTTGTGTTTGTTTGAAAAATGGAAACATATATTTTACTTTCTAAATGTCGATGTTACGCGTATTCACACTTTCGTGCTCTTCTGTATATATGTATGTATGCGTATGTCTACATTTTGTGAGTTGATTATTCCATAAAAAGCGACGCTGACATTAAATTAGACTTCAGTCACGATTACCCAGCAGTTGGATCGTTGTAATAAGACGAAACATTAGTAACCCCAAAAATAACAACTGGACTGTATATGTATATATCGTATCTATTACATTGGTGCCAGTGTTACACATTGTTTAAGTAAACAAATCGCATATTTGGAAGTCATCACTTGAGGTAGTAAGTATGTATATTTTGTATACCAGGATAGGTAACAAAAATGGGTGGGAAATGTCATGCAGATTCGATTAATTTGCGTACTTTGATTGTGAATGCAGTCGATTTTGTTCTTTTTTGTAGTTCTGTTCTATTCATGTGCAATTGGCAACTTAGTTACGAGTATAATTTAATAAACAAAAACAAAAAATAATAAAGGTTCTGAACGAATATTACTAATTGTGCAAAAAAAAAAAAAAATGAATACTGGCTTCAGAGAGGCATGTGTAACTACAAACAGAGACTGTACACTTGTTTGAATATGATTTAAATAATTTTTTTTTCGTATATTATTTTAGGTGGATGTTTTAGAAGAAATTCGAGGTAACAGAGAAAGGTTAAAACTCAATTTATCTGAAATCATCTTGGCAATAATTTTATATTTTGAACTGCTTACATGGAATTTCAAATGCAAGTCGAACTAGTTGATAGAGGTACCAGATTTTGCTTTCGCAATGTAAGAAATAATCAGGATACTTCATTCCAATTTAAGATTTAAAATCTAAACGTTTTAAAATCTTAACGTTTTAAAAGGGAATTTTATCAAATCTTCATAGAATTAAACGCAAAATTGTATGTGGAAGAAATGCAAAACCTCAAACAATTTACATTAATGTTTTCAGAATTTTAACAGAGCACCTCTGCGCTTGCTAACTGATACGAAGCTGGTACAATTCACTTATCGATGTGAATAAAATGTGCAAGAAGAACATAGCAAAAGGAAATCAAACAATTGCAGAAGGATGATCTGAAGAATATATCAAAATTAAAAATTTTAAATTAATTTTTCTTCTTGTTTATTAAAATAAACGGCTAATGTTGGCGTGTTTAAGTTTTTCGCCGATTTGCCAATTGCATTGCATTATTATTATTTATTTTACCAGATATCTGATTTAATTGCCAGTAAACATGCAACGGTTTTTAAAAATCGTTTGGCTCATTTCCAAATCCATGTTTGTTACAATTTTTTAAACAGTTTTAAAACTACCATAGTAATCATTTCATACCGGATTATTGAATTACACTGTAAATTTAATTTGCATAAAACTCTTGCTGCATTTCATCTTTTTTAAGAATAGACTGTGTACTGATGCTGAAGTTTTAAATAGGGGTAGTTACATGTGTTCGATTGTCCTCATTTAATCCTATTTTTGAAATTTTAAATAAAGAAATAACTTCCATTTTGTTCACGAACCGAAAATGGAAAATAGTTTTTAGGGAAAGCGATGGTTGTTGATCATCTAATTTGTCAGTCATTTTTTGTTTTGTAAATAAGCATGGATCTTATATTATTCAGGAGTAGATATATTTTATTGCTAGTCTGTCCAAAAAATTGAACCAGTTTTAAATTTAAATTCAAATTCAAATCTCGTACATATTTTTTGTAATAATATGAAAGACATCTGTACCAAAGTTCAAAACATAAATGTAGTTAGTTTTTGAGCTACGTTTGATTGGATACAAAAATACATTTCGGCGGTTAATTAACAATTGAGATTTGGCTGAGCAGCAATTTGCATTAGAGTTTGCTCACGAAATGGAATATATGCAGCGGAAACGTTTAGAATGTTGCGGAAGGCCTTCGGCGAAAAGATTTTATCGGAAAGAATGTGGCATAAATGGTTCAAAGATGGCGGAAAATGAATTGGAGACAAAGACCACAGAGGATGACCGTGAACCTCTATCGAGGAAAGTTATTTCCAATAATTTCGAGATTAGGTGCTCAAAAACAGCCTTGCTGATGATGTGGGTATTTCAAACGGACCAGACAATTCCATTTTAAAAGTCTTTTTGGGACGTCTTTGACGCGTGTCAAATCTCAGGGTTTTTTTTTGCAAAATTTAACTGATATCGCTTCGAAACCACCGTGTTCGCCTGATTAAGCACCGGGTGACTTCTGGGCATTTTCTAAGCTGCAGGGTTGCCATTGTGAGTCTATTGAAGAGATTCAATGTAAATTATAGCGAGCTCTGAAGACAATACCTGATAGTGATTATTTGGCGTGCTTTGAGGATTGGAAAACACGTCAGCAAACATATATGTATATTTTATTTGGGGGCAACACTTTGAAGACGACGAAATACATTTCAGCTAATAAATACTTTTTGGACGCAGTACTCAATTTTACAATACGACCATGTACTTCCTCTGATGCCATCTTCGAGTAAGTGGCATTATTCTGTAGGCAACGACCTTAAACCTCTTCGTTAGCCACATTGATAGCCTCACATACAAACATGCTAGCGAACCGTGCTATTGGTATCTAGCGACTGAATATGAGGGACAGTGAACTCACATGTTGTAACCATCGAACTGTAAAGTTGGTGTTGCACGGCTATGCCATTAGCCGGGTCTTACGCTGTGTCAGAAGTTCATGAAGAATTAGTTTGTATTTTGCTGTGATGAAAGTGGTGCTGCTTACTCGTGTTGCTTACGGTGTTCACTGCTCTTAACTCCTTCCGAATATCGATTAAATTGAAAGTGTATCGAATATATCTAAAGGAAAGTAATGATGCATTTCTGTGATTTGTGATACAGTGAAAGAGACACAAATCCAAATGCAGAACTCGGTAGTATCACCTATATGTACCTATACAACATGAAATATTTCAAAAATAAACAGATGAAACTTAGACGGCGCTTCAGAGAATTACGAAATGTTTGTGCGAATAGCATGAGTCTTTGCAGGAACAAAAGGTTAGCACCACCGCCCTTACACTATTATGTTTGTTAGCTATCTAGTTCGCTCTATGCAAGTCAACCAACCGTATTACGGTTTAGTGTGTAACCTGTTCCTGAATGCATGTGGAAGTTGTATCACGGTCCAATGGAGTGTGAGATTTGTACAACGACGATTGCATCACTGAGTGCGATGTGAATGAAGAAATCACGGAAATACGGTCGCCCTAGCACCGGAACTGTGTACATGACCCTAGTTGAGAGTGTTTGGAATACAAAATAATATTTTAAACATAACAATAGGAGAAACTTAAGCAACAGCTTCAAATGGAAGTTAAAATGTATACTCGGAAAAACAGGAATGACATTAATAAAATGTGTTTTGGCTCAGCCAACTAATAATCATTAATGCTTCCTAAACCTCCACAAAACAAGTGTTCTGGGTATGAATCAGTGTTGCCGTTTAGTAGATTCTTTTCGTTTTTCTGGTTAATTCATACGAGTATTTTGGTAGACATATACACGCTTGTACAAATGGGTATTATTTCATGCTACAGTTGCTTGAAAACTGTGAGATATATGTTCGTAATATTGATTATCTAAATTCGTGGTCGACTGAAATATAATTTAAATGATCGAATTTTCGATTAAATCGAGAACCAAATCTTCATTTTTGGTGTAGAGCTGTGTCGAATTTCAATGTACTTTTAGTAATTCTGCAATGAGGATTTCTAAATAAAATATGTATTCCTGAGTCAGCTCCAGTTTCTGAAATATCTCAAAAAAAAAAAAAAAATAAATAAATAAATAAATGAAAAATGAAATACACAAAATGTGGAAAGAGCGATAATACTACTGAAATCAGGGGATTGTATTGGTATTCACCAATTGTGAACTAACTTTTTGGGACTAAACTCACTAAAAAATATCGTAAAAACATACCATATATAGTTGGGTTGGCAAGAACGTAATTCCACTTTTTTGCTCAAAGAAAATTTCAAATTTTTTGTTCAAATAATCATTTTTAACATACAATCTAAATGTCATTTTATTCTATGGCCTTTTGACATCATTAAGGTTGTTTTTTTGATCTTCGAATAACCTTCCTATCACAATACTGCAAAGGGATTGTTTTAGGTTCTTATTGGTTTTGGAATAAATAAAAATTCGAATCGGAAGGTCCCAGATCAGAGCAATAAGAGTAATGACCAGCATTGTCGTGCTGGAAAATCACGCCCACGTGAGTTACCAATTCAGGCTCGTTTTCTTTCAGCGCTTTATCAAGTTTCATCCATAATTGACAATACATTTCAGAATTAATTGATTTGAGTGCGTTCATCTTACTTAGACCTTTCAATTTAAACTGTTGTAGAGCATCCATTTTTCACTCTAATGACTATGCATTTCCAAAAAAAACATAATTTTGGTTGAGTTTAAATAATAAATAATAAATCCCCTTTAACAGGTACGGAACCCATAAATCTGACTTTTTGATGTGTCCAAACCCTTTGGAATTATTATCGATGGCAATGTGCGACAGTTTCAGCATATCCATTATATTTCCAATATATAATTTTATCTATGACTTTAATAATCTGTACTTTGTGTTGTATATACATAATTGTATAAGTGTGATCGAATCACGCAGCATGACGTTAGAAAAATCGGACTCAAAAAACAACTCAGGCAGTTTTGTGAAAATCAGACAGCAGCAAAGACAAAATATGCCATACAGTTTTTTTTTCGGTAAAGGCAAAAACGCAAGCTCTTTGAGAGAGGCCTGATGGAATTACCTTAAAAAGGGCAACAAGCTATCGAACAAAATGGCGCATATTTGGTAAAAATCGAATCATTCCAACTATCATAAGTAAAGCCTTCAATGTCATGCAAAAATAATGACTTGTTGTTATTGCAATTTAACAGTTGAGCTAAAGCATTTCAAAACTCATGTTGACTGAGTGTGGAAAAACGAAACCTTTTTGCAAACCCAATGTGCCAATAAAAACTATCGAAATAGACCTGATTCATAGAAACTAATAACATTTCTGCATTGTCCGTATCTGGATTGCATAAAAACCGTTGACCGTTTGGAGTTTAAATTTTTTTTAACTCAAAATCAGAAATTATTATAGAAACTGCATAATTATGTGTGTGTTAGAATCAATGTAGTGAAATAAATTTAAAGTTTAGTAACATAAAGTTTTCGGAAATAGATACGCATTTTCCAATGAATATTTTTCAATATAGTGAACTGTAATTCCGTAATGAGACTTTACAGTTGAATTGCTTGCAGCTAACGAATATACAAATTTTATTCTTTTATAAAACAATAAAACTGAAAAACAGATTTTAAAAAGAGTCTTAAGGTGCATGCATTTTTTCAAAAAACATTCAATATGTATCCTATCTTATTTTAACAATTGTTAGCACTTAGAATGCTATTGGTTTAAGCAGCAAATACTCTACAAATCACCGTTGTATCACTTTTATGAAAATCTCAATTAGAGAACTACTTATAGTATTTACATATAATATATTGATAGAAAAAGAAAAACCAGTAGGGACGCAATAAATCGTGGGGTTATTATCAATAATTCGGATATATCCACATTTTATCAGCATTTTAAACTTGAATCAACACAGATAAACTAAAAATACTTTCAAAATCCAATCATAGCTTCGCTTGGTTCAATTTTCAGAAAATAAGCGCAGCTTGAATGAGTTCCAAATATGACAGAATAGTTCGGTTTTCGATATTTCGTTATATGATATCCCGATAACTATAATCAATGACAAAACCAAAATGTATCTTTAATAGAACTTTTTTATATGCATCTTTTACAACGTTCAAATATTGGCGTCAACGCCGGATTCGTAAAATATTGGCTATGCAATCTAAAATTTATCAAAATCTGTCCATTAAGGTCTACCAAAAATTATATTCGAAATCCGAGAAGGCCGTGTGGTTGCCGTCAATGATTTATGTAGGAATAAAATCGATATTATTATCTATACCGATGGAATGAATATGTAAGAAATCTAACAAAGAGTTTTATATCTGTGCTGAGCACATTTTCTAGCATACATTTCTTACAACCCTAATACGACTTGAAGCGTGCTAAGCGATGGAAAGTTTGGCAGAAGTCATTTCTAAAGTCGATATTTTCATTACAGTTACGATCAAATTAAGGATGACCTGCATGGTAAAACTGAATGAAATGTTTAGAATTGTTTTCACTCATAACCCTGTTTCCATATTTTCCCAGTACATCACATTTGCAAGGAAAATACGGTTAAAGTTGCGAATAAACTTTAATTTTGGGAATATTATTAAATCTATGGGAAAATTCTTTTTACATTGGGGTATGTAAGAAAATGAAGAAGAAAAAATTTTTGTTAACTTAAAGAAGTTTCATATCACTGCCGATTAATTGCCATTTTTATGGGATATTTTTCAAAATAATTTTCTCCGGAATATTATTCACAAATTATTTATGTCACAAAGAGAAAATACCAATATTAGCTATTTCATTCCAACATAAATACACACACATTCTCACCAAAACCGACGTTACTACCCGAAAATTTAGTACACGCATTTGTTACCATCCAAATTTAGTTTATAATTTAATTTGCAAATTCTCATTATCACTTCTTTATATACATTATAATTTTTTCAGCAAACTTATTTTTATATTTCTAATAAAGTAATTGTAAACTTTCAAATTAATACGTTTATTTGCTGGATTTATGAAATCCAAAATGAACATAATATTAATTTTCTTCTTATACTCGTATACCGCTGCCAAAGTTCTAAGGAAGGAATTTGACAGTGAAATACACAAAATGATTTCTGATTTTGTACAGTTTTTCTCATAATTAATCTTAAGATGATTTTGAAAGAATTTTTCGGGCTTTGTGGTCGCCGTTATCTCCAAGCTGTGAACATCTACAGCATCTACGAGTACAATCTTATCCGAAAATAGCACAAATTCTCCAACCAATCTTATTTTGCAAACTCAAACGAAATACAAAATTTGCAATTTAGTGCCGACCACCACCACAAGTCCTCAGAGAAGCTATGCAAAGAACTTAAAGAACAATTCGATACCAAAAGAAGACAAACAGATTGACAGCCTAGCAATATTATAATGAAAATGATAATGAGAAAGGTTTCATTAAATCAAACTGTTATAACATTCTGTTAGACTCATATGTGAGCTTACACGCATTTTATTTTCAGACTCACTCAAACTCGACGATTCCGAATACCACATTTTGAGAAGTATTTAAAAGACTTGTGGATTAGTCGTCTATCTGAAGTGTTCGTCAGACACATCGGTAGGTCACTATAATGTTTTTAAATATTTGAAAAGAGCCAGTGAATTTGGATTTAGCGGTGAACGATGATCAAATAAGTTTTTTAACCTATATAGCATCTTCATCTTCATTTGGACACAAACGAACAAGGCGTGTTTGTCTGTCAAGGTTTTTTCCAGACCTTGACAGCTGCAACTTTGGTGTGGCCGACGTATTTATCTCCACTCGACCCCCTTCGATTTTACTTTAATATATTAAATGTACTCTCGACTAGGGTGGGCGTTTGACTTTTTCCATGCGTAATCTTAGATTTGCATGCGAATTGCATGAAGCTTGCTTGTCGCTTGTCGGCCGGAAATACATTTTGGGGAACCAACAAAAGTTGACACACATGTTTTGATCATCGATCAACTGAAAATAGTCAACTACAAATCAATTCAACAAAGATTCATCACATTTGGCTGAGCGGAATAGACGGCTAAAAAGCACGTAGATATACAAGTGCACCTTGTATGTGTAGAACCCATAGGCTTCAATATCGTTCATCCTATTGTGGTGGAACTATGGCGGGTTATTTCTTTCAAGGAAGGATTCTGTTGCGGTAAAGATATTATGCAAGGACTGGAACACATACGAGGTGTGTTCAAAAGGTGAATTTTCAAATTTCGCAGGCTACGTACATTCGACTTTCGATTATTATTGTTTTTTATGTTGGTACACTCGTTTCGAAGATATGTTGATAGTTTTATCCATAGAGTGTTTTTCGTGTTCGGCGATTTTCTGGTATCGAAAAAATGGATCAAAGAAGTTGCATCAAATTTTGTGTAAAAAATTGAATAAAGTAGTCAAAATTGACAGTGGCTTACGGTGAGAGTACTCTGAGTCAAAAAAATGTTTAGAAAGAAAAATGTTGGGAAACTGAAGAAAATTGTTATGGGGAATCGTCGAATCACAATTAGAGAAATTGCTGAGGATGTCGGCATATCGGTTGGCTCATGCCGCCATTCAATCTTTTCGGAAATTTTGGGCACAAGGCGTGTGGCAGCGAAGTTCGTTTCAAAATTGCTGGACTTTGACCAAAAACAACGTCGCATGAGCATCGCTCAGGAATTGTTGAATGACGTCCACGATGATCCAGATTTGATTAAAGGGTAAAGGGATAACTGGTGACGAATCAAGTCCACGAGAGCCAAGACCAAAAAAAGCACGGCAAGTTCGATCAAATGTCAAGGTTGTGCTCACTGTTTTCTTCGATTACCATGGCGTAGTGCATCAGGAGTTCTTACCACAAGGCCGTAGGGTAAGTAAGGAGAATTACCTTGAAGTTATGCGCCGTTTGCGTGAAGCAGGAGGAGATAAAAACCGAATCGCTGAAAGAACTCAAGGACATACCAAAAAGTGCATATCAGAACTGCTACGAGGATTGTAAAGAACGCTGGCACAAGCGTATTATAACTGAGAGAGACTACTTTGAAGGAGATAAAATAGAAATTGATGAATAAATAAATAATTTTTGGGGAAAATGAAAATTCACCTTATTTTTTGAATACACCTCGTACGTGACTTTTCATTTCTCGAATAGCATTTAAACTACTCCAGAAATCATATCAAATATATTACGTCTTAAGCCTAGAACGCTAGAACGCAGTTAATTTGCAGTAAACTTATTTATAGTCAGGAGGAATAAAAGTCTAGGTGATTTTTATATTTCATCACAAAGATTAAAAGCCTTGGACTGATTTTTTTTTTAACGAAACGATCGAAAAACGATTGATTGACTGATTTGTATTTTCGATTTACTTGTATATTACATTTTTATGCTTTATTGAAGAACAGGAAAAAATATACCTAAATATAAATCAAATATAATTATTATCTTCGGAACGGTATAATAAAAATCATAAAATAATTCTTCAAGAAAGACTTTTTCTAATAAAAGCTATAACTGTTACGATCCCTAGTTTTACCCGATTCTCCGCCGATGAAAATATTAATGATGTTCCAATCAAATTAATACAAATTCCAATCACTTAAATAAAAACGAAATCTAATTTCTGATCTTACTGGAGAATGATCAACGAATTCAGTGCAACTGAATGAAAGAGGTGAACGTAGGACAATTCGTTTCAGAATGGGAGCGGTTACCCGATCCTTTTTTTCTAAATTTTGCCGAGCATTACAATGCAATTGAATTGACAACAATATAAGTCATTCCACTCTACAAGTTAGTTATATATAAAACAACAAATAAAATTTCGGTAAATCTATCAATTTGTAAAAGAAGTACCAGGCGGGAGGTAACAACGCCGTCCACTTTCATTCACAGAACTAAATTCATCAAATGCATGATATGTCGTAAGTTAATTTACCGCAAATGCCTGAAAAATGTGGATTTGTATGAGAGGTACCTGAAGTCTACCTTAAACAAAGTTTACTGCAGTCTATTCTTTAGAAATTACAGAGGAAGGATCGGATAATTTGCATGAGAGGAGCTTTATTTCCCTTAAAAATTCCAATATATAATAAATTTTAAATTTTTCTAAAGGATTTCCAGTAGGAAAGCATGTGCTGTTAGATTAGATGTATGTATGACATAAAAAATTATATTATATTTCTTTAATCATATTTTTTTAATTGGTCATTTTTCCTATACGGTCCAAAATATGGTCTTGTTTAGTTGTTACAAATAGACTGACTGCGATCACTCCATGGTGGTGCGGGTAAAATGCCTGAAAAGTCTTCCAAGACGCTGCACCATCTTCATGTAGAAATCTGTAATGCACGATAAATTTCATATAAAAAACTACATTAAACGGTACATTTGAAGTGTGTTGGCTCGTCGTACTTTTCACTTAGAAAAATTTTTTCCTATTCTAAATCTACTTTCGATGACAATTTTTGGTCGATATTCTCTCATCACATGATGATACCTTTTATTAAGGATAAGAAATGTTTCTTTGAAGACAATTTCATATATATAAATTATCGTTTTTTTATAAAAGTCTCCACAAACGATTTTTTCTTTATCATTTTTTAATTTTTCATTTAATTTAGAGATTTAACCGCCATAAACTGGAACGATTGGTACTTTCTTTCTACATTTTTCTTAATTTTTCAAATAAAAATTAAACAAATACAAAATCACAAATACAAGATCAAAGTAATATTTATATTTATATATATATATATATTGGGGTAGTTTATAGTAAATGAGCATTGACTACTACTCGTATATATTTATCTTCTTGCAGGTTACAAGACTCAGATGGTGGCTTCTTTGAAAAATTTGGTTCACTACTGAGGCAGAAAACTGTGATAGAAGATGATGTTCTCAAAACGTCCCTCGCCCCCTTTGCGGAAGAGCAAGGTGATGACTTCGAAGATGTTCAGAGCGAGGAAACTGCAGCTGATGTTGAGTGCAGCGAAGAATTGGATTGCAGTGCGCTTGCTCAAACACTGGGTATGGAAATAGATTCTAATATGAATGACATCATGGATAGAAAAGGAGAGTTCTTTGAAAAATCTGTAGGAATGAATGTAAGTAATAACATAAAAGTTGTTTTTTTTTTTTTTTAAATCTTACACCACTGCAGATTAGAGTAACTCTTGTTTAGTTTTGCTATGATTTTAAAATACTATAGCACTTTGTGGTGCAAGATTTTTTTGTTAGAACTCGTGTACCATTTTCGCTTAACCGATTTTTGTAAAATTACGGAAATTTGTTAAGGATACATTTGTATCGATCATATAAAAATTGAAAACTTTTAAAAATAGTCGGTAATTTATTCTGTCTTAGCATAATTTACTATTGCCTGCAGTTTGGTAAAAATTTTGCATACGAAATGCTGTTGTCGATACATACTCAGTTCTATTTCGCATTTATATCTTGGATATTAGATCCGATTAAAAACTATATTCATGTCCAATATATCCACACTTAATGTACGTTAGCAATTAGATTTAATGGGTGAAAGAAAATATCGAAAAAATTAATAATGACAGTGCAGAAATGAAAACTTTACAACATTTGAAACATTTGAGTTCCTTAGCACAAACCATCTTCATTTTCTGGCGTTCGAAGTACTGGTACTGGTTGATACCATATAAATTTATACCTCTCGTTGATTGGGGCAAAAATATAAAATTATTTTTCGTTTGTCTGGCTGCTTGTCAGGATAACTTTAATGAGGGATGACCTAACAATTTTTGACAGATGCCAACACATTCTTTGCGGTGCTTCCAACAAAAATTAAAATTTTTAATTTATTCAAAAAGTATTCACCAAAAAAATTTATATTTAGATTTATGAGTGCTAGCGTAGAGAAACACAGAAGGAGATGCAACTTGGAAAACACATTTGCAACCAATTCCAAATATGTATTTTACGCACCATTTAATAATATTATTGATTAATATCATCTTCCGTTATCATGAACTAGAGCTGATTGGCGAAATGATCGAATATTTGTATATCTTATATAAGGTATATAGCAAAAAATAAATCGCATTCACATATTTATTTATCACATATGATGTATCATATCATATATTTTTCCAAATTATGGGCTGTTTAAAACTGTCTGGTACTAGATTTGTTAGTATCAATGTTCTGTATTGACTTGACTCTATGCTAAAAGATTTCTTGGCTAGTATGCTATAAAATTCATTTTAAACTTGTAGAACTCAATATTAAGTATAATACTTGTGTTACTGATTGGCTGACTGATTGATTATCGCTCAGGTCAAACAACTAAATCTAGAATCATAAAAGTTGTATTATGCATACCCTTTACAGAGTAGGTGCGTCATAAGTAGAGATTTTTCAAAATTTAGGGCTAACAATAAAGAAAAAACGTAAAAATCTAGTACGATAACCCTGTTCAAACGGTCATAGGTGAATCATGAAGATTGTTGTCCGCATTCTCCTTTCCGAGCAATCATCGTTCAGCTCAAACGGTTAGAGATAGAATCGCCTTTTATTGCAAACACTCAGTTTTAGGGATAAAAAGCACAAATCCAGGTACCATTGGTCAGTTCAAATAGCAGGAACTGGAATTATGAAAATTGGTGTCCATAATCCATTTCAAGAATAGAAACGTGATGAGAAGGAATTTTTCAAAATTCGTACCTAGGGATAAAAAGGGAAGTTGGGGGCCACAAGAGTTGATCTATTAAGTATTCATATGTTTATGGGATAAAACTGATAGTCACGGGAGAAAAATGGTACCATCAAGTAACGCGAAGGATGGGAATTAAGGTCGTGTATTCTTGGCTTTACGTGTACGAGTATATAAGGATAGAAGAAGAACGGAACAGAAAATAATATCATCACTCATAACAAATGGCTGGAGCTAAAATTATGAAGCTACGTTTTTACATTATTGAATACTTTGTTTCATAGTTTAGTCGCACTCAAAAAATACATTTTTAGAAATTATTACTTGTAAGGGATAGATGTAGAAAAAGGGGTAAAATGGGCACTATCGCCAAGAAAAAAAGTGGGAAGCCTGAACGATCATCAAATTAGGTGTGTTAATTCAAGCTAAGAATGAGGGAGCTAAGGAGTCTCAAAAGGGACCGTCCCATAGACCAATGGCTGAAACTAAAACCGGGGGAGTTTAACATAACAGTATATTTTGATTTTAGTAACTTTAGTATTTATGAATAAAAATAAATACGAGGTGTGTTCAAAAAATAAGGAGAATTTTAATTTTTCTCAAAAAATATTTATTTGTTCATCAATTTCTATTTTATCTCCTTGAACGTAGTCCCCCTCAGACACTTGTGCTAGGCAATCCTCGAAGTAGTTCTGATATGCATTTTTTGGTATGTCCTTCAGCTCTCTCAGCGATTCGGTTTTTATCTCCTCAATCGTCGCAAAACACCGTCCTTTCATGGGTCTCTTCAATCTTGGGAACAGGAAAAAGTCGCTGAGTTCCAAATCTGGTGAATACGGTGGCTGAGGCATGATAACGGTGTTGTTTTTGGCCAAATAAGCTCTCACAAGCAAAGATGAGTGAGCATATGCATTATCATGATGCAAAAGCCATGAATTTTTTTTCCTCAATTTTGGCCGTTTTTTCGTATTGTTTCACGCAAACGGCGGATAACTTCAAGGTAATTCTCTTTATTTACCGTACGACCTTGTGGTAAGAACTCCTGATGCGCTACGCCATGGTAATCGAAGAAAACAGTGACCACAACCTTGACATTTGATCGAACTTGCCGTGCATTTTTTGGTCTTGTCTCTCCTGGACTCTTCCATTGATTCGTTACCAGTTATGACCCTTTAATCAAATCTGGATCATCAATCAATCAATCAATCAATCAATGGAATTTTGCAACATTCTTGCTTTCAGGAGGTAAAATATGGATGATAATATAAGAAAATGGTAATATAGTCTACAAGAAACGGTTGAATCTGTATTCATGTAATTGGAAGTGTCCATTCCCCATGCAGCATAAACGCGAATCAAAAGACTTTCGTTTTTTATAATGAAAAAACAAAGTTTCTTTATAATGCTCTACGCATAACTTTAGTTATTTTATTTTCTGAGCATTAGTAGTACACCTAACACTATACATGTTTTTATATACGCATCCTCTTATTGACTGCCGTTATTTTAAGGGCGCTTCCTTTTATGTAATTTCCTTATAAAATATTTTATCTTTAAAACTATTTGTTTGTTAGCAAAAATTTGATACCAGAATATTTCTTATCTTAACATATGTTTACAAAATATTTATCATAAGGATTAAACAAATATTTCTTATCTTAAAATTATGTTTGGGATTATATCTAGTCGTGACCTTTTGTTCTGGTAAATATATATTTTTATCATAATATTTATTTCATGTATGATGATGGGTCTAAGTAACTTAACTCTCCCCTTCGTTAAAATGAATCGTCCCGATCCAAGGGGCGGTTAACCTTGCTGGTTACCTATTATAAATAAATTGAAAATTTTCTGCTGCTCTGATTTGTCTCAGTGTTACGAAATAATTAATTTTAAAATTACCAATGTTATTAATATTATAAAAATAATTGTGAAGAATAAATAGACTAGAGATTTAACTGGACGTTTTTCAATGGGAATCATGAACTTCTTCAGTGAGCCAAGATTATTAAATGCTAAATTTGATGTGGATGCTTAAATTTCGATTATTGCTAAATTTTCATCATGTTTATTATGAACAACTTCTAGCATTCTATCGTGTATGTTCCTGAAAGTAATATTATTGATATGTACCTCGTCACTATAACTAACTAATTTAGTTCCCGTTTGATTATTTATAATATTTGTTCCATCCAAGAGAATAAATCCTTCTTTTATTTACTTCATTTTAGGGTTGTATTCCTGTATTATTTTTCCCATACTGGTTTAATACAATTATATTATTCATTATTTATTATACATATATTTTTGCCTAAGTAATTTTTGAAATTTTTTGTTCTGATATATTCTTTGTCACAGAGTGCAATATTTTGGTCTGTTGAAATCTTACCATGTTCAATGTTGAGTGGCGTGAATTTAAATAACTTCCAATATTTGTTTATAACTGGGTATTTGTAAATTGTAACGAATAGTTCATTAGTTCTTGCAATGTAAACGTTGGAATATTCCAATACGTTAATAATTGGTACAGAGTTTATTTCATGATGAACTATTTCTTTAACATCATCTAGATCTAGTGATTCCGTTAAGTATTCATTATACTTGGCCGCATTTATTGTCCTAACTAGAAGTAGCAATTGATCATGTATTTCTGGTAACAAAACGTGATTCATAATTTCTTAACTGTCCATGAAGTCTCCTAGTTTCTCAAATTTCGAGTTCATTATTTTTTGTTTTTTATTATTTTCGATTAATTTATTTATTTTTGATTCAATTTGAACTGCTTCACCATGATCGGGTATACTAGTGATAAATTTTAGTGCCGATCCTAGGAAGTTTAATCCTCGTTTATGTCGATGTTTTGTGAGTTGTTCTAATAGTGCTTTAATCCTTTTTATCCGAATTAATTCTTCTGCAATTGCATTGTAATAATTATAAAATCTATCTTTGTATGGTATGTTTATCTTTGTTAAATTTGTGACATCAAATAAGAATTTATATATTCATTAAATAAAAATACATCATCTGCATAAAATGTATTTTTTACCCTCTATGTTTTCGATTTGAGTTGTTGCTTCTGGTGTCTGAGACGACGTTACCAGCACGGCTAATATCTGATATTTTTGTATCATGTTCTTTAATTGTAGAGTTCTTAATATTGTTTTTATGAACAGTTTTTCCCCTTCGGGTTAATATCGTGCCCCCACGGTCTTCTTCTACGACTTCTTTTTTAAACCTGGGTTGACTCTTCTTTCTAACACCTGCGATTCTTACCAAAATTTCAGTACCTTTTTCGAATGTTCGATGTTTTGCGTGTGTGTTTAATCTTTCTAGTACCTTGGTTGATGATTTACGTAATTTTTCTGTAACTGTAACTTTTTACTATAATTTATTGTACCGAAATGTATTTGCCTTGGCCTGTATCCTGTTACAGTATGTATTGAGTTGTTTAATGCTTAACAGCTCTAGATATTTTTTCTTTTATTGTAGAGGAGTTTTGTATTTTAAAAATGCGTGTTAGTTCACTAATAGAGTTACGAGCTCTTTCTACTTGTCCGTTTGCTTTTGATCAATGCACTGGTGTTTCTATCTCCTGTATGCCATGTTTTATGCACATTTGTTTAAATGCTGGTGTAACGAAACTTGCTTCATTACCAGTCATGAGTCGTTTGCATTCGGAAAAATTATTGATAGTTAATTTTGGAGTTTTTGTAAAGCCCAGATTAAAGCTAACAGCTCTTTCTCATTGGTGCTGTAATAAAAAAAATTTATACAGAAAAAAATATTATAGACTCCCTTTTTAGTTAAAGAAAAAGTTTAAACCATTGAAACTAAAT
>JAHXMU010000717.1:1255978-1353171 GCA_019455685.1 Philornis downsi | reverse complement strand
GATAAACTGTTGCCGTTTTAGCGTTTTTTTCAGCATCGTCCATTACAGGGCATAATTTTGCTCGAAACGTCTATAATAACCAGTTAACCCCAGAAAATCTCTCAAATCTTTGAGTGTGGTAGGAATTGGAAAATTCTCAATAGCCTTTATTTTTTCTGGGTCTACTGTTATTTTATTATGTTTAATAATGTGACCTAGGTGTTCAACTTCGGTCATGAAAAATTTGGACTTTACGTCCGAAACATTCAAGGTAGCTCTATTCAAAGCTTCAAACGCTATACTATTATCCTCATTCATTAGTTGATCTATTTCCGACGCAAATTTCTGATCACCTATAGAATAATTTATCTTCTGCAATTCCTTAGGGGCAATAAACAATTTCTCTTTAATGTTTATGACACTGTCTAATTGTGTTAAGTCCTCAACTCCCAACATCAAATCATAATCATTATCATTTTTAAGTTCATAAAATTTTAGTTTCCTATTAAACAGTTTTATTTCCTGTTTGAAATTTAATATTGATCCATCATGGATGGAGATCATTCTAAAAGGGTTTGTTCTAATTCACTTACCCATTACTCAATTTTTGTTTATGTAATTGTGGGTTGCACCACAATCCATGAAAATTTTATATTCTTTACCTTCTTCATCCTTCATAAAAATATAGTACAACCCGCTTATTAGTTTAAACTCTTAATAATAGACTTACCTCTATAGCACTTACTTAGTTTTTATTTAGTTGTGTTTCTGAACTTTGTGTTCCTGTTGAAAATTTCCACTTTTATCACGAATTCTTTTCCAGGGTTGACTGTGAAATCCCTGTGAGTTGTACTGCTGTCCAGTGTTGTTGAAATTATTGAAGTTTCTGACATTCCCTGAAGAGGTGTCCATTGGCTCTGGCTTTGGAAAATTGTTTTGTTGTTAATGTTGATTTGATAGTATGATGGTCTTCTAGTATGTTGATTTTTTTAGCTCTGTTGGGTACATTCCTTTTCTTTCCTGCCAATAGTATTTCCATAATGTAAATTTTTGTGGCTGTTATCATGTTCGATGGTTTGAGCTATTGCATATCCATACTCAAAATCTTTGACGGGGTTTCCGTATAATGTTGAGCGAATAAATTCGTTATTTATCCCATTTTTAAACGTTCTCACTGCGCCTCCCATGGCATGTGCAGTCATGCATTTTATTGATTCTGGTGGGTTTCCAGACATGGATAACTTTGAAGTTACAACTGTTAATGCCTTACTAACCTCATCGTGGAATGCTGACAATGATAATTTGCGTTAGATTAGTTTAGTTAATTCTTCCTTCAGGACGTATAATGGGTTACTTTGGATTTCACAATAGTAAGGGCTTCAACATACCTATTTGAGTTTGAATGTTGACATTAGTCTGTAATTATTCTTCACTCCATCAAATGTAGTAAGTGATTTAAAAATTTCTAAATGTATTTTATTTGAATTGTTATATATTGCAACTCTTGCCTATAGGTTTCCCACTTGGGGATTTCCTACATAATTTATTGGTATCTGTTCCAATCTAGTCCTTAACTCATGGTTCTCTTGTTGGACCGCCTGTAAAGCTATTTGTAGGCTTGCCATTTATTGAATGAGCTGTTCCATGTTGATTTGGCCCATTTCTCTGTTGTTAAATTTTCTCTGCCCACTATTATGTCGTTGTTTTATTAATTTATCAACTTTACTTTCCACTTTTTTAAACATAAAAAATTTGTTACATCTTCTGAGGAATTGGTTTAATTTGTAGTATTTTTTCTTATGAACAAATTTTGTTGAATCCTTGCTGCGACAAGGGTATATCGGTCCGCTCCTAGAGCAACAAAATTTATGTTGCTCCTGGCAGGATCCCCAATTAAAAGACTTTCGTTTTTTGTAATGAAGAAAAAAACAAAGTTTCTTTATAATGCTTTATGCATTACTTTGGTTATTTTATTTTCTGAGTATTAGTAGTGCACTTAACAATATACATGTTTTTATATACGCATCCTCTTATTGACTGTCGTTATTTTAATTGCGCTTCCTTTTTGTAATTCCCTTACAAAATATTTTATCTTTAAAACTATTTATGTTTGTTAGCAAAAATTTAATACCAGAATATTTCTTATCTTGAAATATGCTTACAAAATATATAAACAAATATTTCTTACACTGCCGCTCACTTGAATAGCGCCCCCTAATCATTTAACAATAATGACTACTATTTAAAGTACACTTCACATAACGGTTCAGTTTTTACTTATTTGTTTCTCCTACTTCTACACATCACGTACAAACAATTTCAAGCCAGGGAAGTGTCACGTTTTTTTAATTCGCTCTTTTCTTTTAAATGAGTAAAAAATGTGTTCTTTTTTGGTCCCGTTGAATACCACCCCTCACGTGGTAATCAGTTTAAGTGTGAAAGTCTTTTGCAGATCGTCATAAATCAGATCGGATTACAGTAATTGCGTATAATTAAATATATGTATAAAACAATCGATTCTAAAGGTGGGAATACACGACATGTATTTTACACGCTATTCTGAGATATGCCTCAAATTCTCACGACTCTGCTGCCAAAACCAAGAAAAAGTTGGCGTAAGTGCATGTGTATCAACGCTAAAAAGAGTTATTTTCAAAGCAGCACACTTGCAACGCTTGAGACTTAAAAAGAAACCACCGCTAGACTGGCAAGGATGTTCCGCAAGGAACTCCGCCTTATTTTTGTCGACATGGAGTAGAGAGTGAACTAGAATTATATTTTCCGACGAAAAAAATTAATTTAGAAGATCCTGATGGATACAATTACTACTTCCACGATCTTCGAAAAGAGAAACACCTACTCAATCGATTACACAGTTGGGAAGGTGGAGATATGGCATGGGGTGCGATATCTTCTTATGGCATAATAGAGCTCTCTCTGCAAAAATGGATGCGACTTGATACAAAGTTGTGCTTGGAATGGAAATTCCAGCATGGCAACGCGCCAATCCACACAGCAGGAGTCGTCAAATCATGGATTGAAAGCCAAAGTGTTAGGCTTATGAACTGGCCGCCTTATTTCCAGACTTAAACATTACTGAAAACGTCGGGGGATGGCTAATAGAATTAAACAGGCCTGGTCGTGTATTTTGCTGGAGCTAATCAACAAATTGTATGATTCTTTATCGAACAGAATATGAATGTATTCTCAACCAGGGCAGAAGCACCCACTACTAAATTTTACTTAAAATACTTATTTCTAAATTAGATGTAAGCAGACAATAATACCTTTAATTTAGAATTAATGTTTTCGCGTATAATCTAATTTTTGTAAGGGGGGCTATTCAAATGAATCAAAAATTGAAATTGAATTTCTGACTTTGTTTTGTGTTTAATGTTTTAGTACTTAATTCATTAAAATGAAAGAAAATTTATGCTATAGGATTACAGCAAATACATGAAATATGATTTATAAAAGCACAACCAGTTCGTTATAATTAATATTTTGGAAGAAATCGAGCTAAGAAAAATATTTAAAGGGGGTGCTATTTAAGTGAGCGGCACTGTATCTTAAAATTATGTTTGGGATGATATCTAGTCATAACCTTTTGTTCTGGTAAATATATATTTATCTCATGTATGATGATGGGTCTAAGTAACTTAACTCGCGCGGCAGGAACAGATTTTTCGGAATTTGCACTTTTGTGGAACGATAGGAACAATAACTCCATCACCTAATACAGAAGACTGAAACTAACGTCACCAAGTCCAAGAAAAACAAAGTGAAGAATCATAAAATTGTGTGCGTAGATTCACATATCGACGTGGACAAAGGATGAAAAACGTGAAAGAATGAGGACAAAAATGGCAAACAGTTGTTGCGGGAATCACCAAAAATTGTATGGAAACTATTGTAGGCGACGTAGCTATTTCCGAAATTCCTTGTATCAGGGAATCAAATTAAACATGGCATAAAAGTAGTAGGCTGACACAAACGGCAGAAGGTTAAGTCATAAAAAGTGCAATGAAGAAGGATTTTCGGTAATTCGTACTTTTAGGAAAAAAGAGGTCGAAAATGGGGCCATCCTATAAAAAAATGGCTGAAGCTGAAATCACCAGACCACTCCTTCTACGTCGCAGCAGCGCAATCTTAGGAGATATTTTCGCATTTTTATCAAAAGGAATAGGAATGATGATGATTCATTCTAAAAATGAATTTCGCGAAGGGAAAATACACTATAGAGAACAAAAGCGATGCCGCCGTCTAGATTGAAGTGCTGCAATAATGATAAAGTAAGCTATGTTGTTAGAAATTTAAATTGTCAGATAAAAACGCAGGAAACTTTAATTAAAGTCAGAGTTATGAAAATTGACAGAGGTACTCGACCTCCGGTTTAATTTTTTTATGATTTCGCGTGTACGAAGTAGTATCTTCTAATAATATATATATTTTAATAATGTGTTCGCTGGGAAGTAAAGTATAAGCCACATATTTTCACTCCTCTGCACTGTCAATTTTGATATTTTCGTGACCGAAATAAAACTCAAATAAAAATTTATTATACTTTTGAAATCTTTCTATTTTATGTATTTTTTTAAAGTCGTCAACAAAACCTTAGCAAGCATCTAATATTACAAATTAGCTGTTGCTCCGTTTTCATCAGTTTTAGCTTTAAAATCTTTTAACAAGAATAAGAACTATGCATTTCTAAAATGGAATATTAGATATTTTATTATGATATCTTTATTTAAAAATGACTATGACTGTATCTGGATTTTTTTCATAAATTGGATTACGAAACAGCATTTTTAGCAACTTTTTAACTTACAACTGCACTTAGTTTACCGAAAACAGGAATGATATAGGATTTAAGAGAAATGAGTGTTCCTGGTTCATTGGAGCAAACCAATGTATTTACATAACTACATAATAAACTAAATTTTTTATACCAATTCGATAGTCTGTTTCAAATTTTCTAACCAAGGAGGCAGGGTAAGGAAATTATAACATATTTATAATTAACTGAGTCATTTCTTAATAAACTTATATCATGGTGATGTAGACTTCATAACTTTTGTGTTGACTGGCTGGCTGGTAGATACGATAACTGTCGAAAATCTTTATGAAACTTATATATATATATATATCGCCCAGCTACTTATGGTGCGCTCAATGCAAATTGGTCCATTTACTGAAATTTCTAATTGTGTAGTTTAATAACGCTTGGCAAAATATGAAAAATGTACCAATTAACCGGTTTAATCCATATACTCTTGTGGTTATATCTTATAATCAGCTGCACTGTATTTGAATTTGGCCAACGTCAAGCGTTTGGTAAAGTCAGATAGATCTGAGAACGTAAGTGGAGGGAATTAGTTCATCACTTGTGGTACCTCCCAAAAACATTTTTCAATTTTCAGAAATTCAGCACTTCCCCCGAATTTTCTACTTGGCATTCCACACTTTTGTTCATTGTATTGTTTTATAATGGTTGGCAAACAATTTAAAAATGCAACGAAATAACCACGCCCTTCCGGATATCTCCCAAATAACTTAACTTTCATGGCTTCGTGTTAAATTTACTATAATTTAGCAGGCTTCAGGATTTCATAAGCTTATTTCTGAGAATAAAAATGGTCACTGCCACAATCTGCATTGTCTGATTTTTATGTATCTTCTCCGCCAAATGCACCATCGAACATAGTCGAAATACGCCAAACATCGCCATAATCTGAAGCCATGTTTTTTTTTAGTTACAATATATTTTTTTTGTAATATCCCTAAAAATAATATTTGTAGTATTGATTTATTATACCTTCACTGGAAGGAATGCAGTTATATATCATTTGATACGCCAAAAATGTAACACCCAGAGAAAGCGTTTGTATTGCATCAAGTTTCTTTTGACCAAATAAATATTATGACTCGTAAGGTCGATTTAGCGCTGTCCGTCTGTGTGTGAAACTTCTCAAATCCTGACACACTCTAATATTTTGTCGAATCGAAACGGGGGAGCAATTTTGCCAAATTAAAATTTTTCAAACTTGGTTAACCCATTCCGGCCTATTACACATACATATATATTTTTACATTCACATCTTTCAACCGGCTGTACTGAATTCAATAAAATTTGACACGCATCACACGTTTAGTGAATTATGTTCCAAGAATTCCCTTTCAGTGTCTCCCGTAGAAATGACCAATTTAATTCGTACATTCTTAGCTTCATATCATTTCAACAGTTGCACTAAATTCAGCTAAAATTAGCACTCATCATGCGTTTGATAAGCTTAGTTTTGAGAATACAAATGCACTGCACTGCCATGCCCATTTGGGTATTGCCCACACAAAGCGGCCGATTTATAGAAATTCCCCCTGTAAGCCTTATTCTGGAGGCTATCGTAACTTACATTTTTGATTGATTAAATGTAAAAAATCGACCAGATAGTATTGCCCCTTCTCCCATGTAAATTGGCTTATTTAACCAATATATTCCTAGATTCATATCTTACATTCTGGGTGAAGGTATAAGTAAGTCGGCTCACCTAACTGCAATTTCTTCACTAGTTTTTTTTTTATAAAGCTCTGCATTAACTCTGTTTATAACAGTTTGATTAATTAAAAAATCAAAATTTTCATACTAAAAAATAAAATTGGTCCACTTTGTGTTAGTTTAGAATATTAATATTATTATAACATATTTATAAATCACTTTTTGCTGAATACTACGATGCTATAAAGGCATTGCTTGTCGATTGTTAATATAGTTTTGCTTCAAAGCAGTCTAATTTGGATATGAAACAACGGTTAAGGCAAATCCTTCAGGCAAATTAAAAAATATGTCCTTTTTGCTGACGATTCTTGTTGCCGGTTTGTATTATGGCCACGATCTGTTTTTGATTGTTGAGGTTGGAGTTATGTATTCGGCCTCAATGTTCATTTGTTTTGTTTTAATGTTAATATTCGACCCACTAATTGGAAAATTTTGCCCTTTTGACTTGCTTGACCAAATTTTATGTACCAAAGCATTTAGCACTGCCATCCCGTGATTAATAATACTGACACTTTTTTTTGAAAGGTCTCGAAAGAAAAATCTTCTTAAAAAATTGGTAATGGGGATAAAATGTTCGTCGCCATAAACGCTTTTAGTTTTCCACGTTTGGCAATAAATCATCTCTCGGGGGCCTTCCATGCGAATTGGCAAATTTGGGAAAAGCCAATCGATCCTTTAAAATTATTTATAATATTTGGCTGAGAAAGTACGTCCCTTCTGGCACGCAGCACACTTTTGCAATAGGGGAAAAATGACATTAGGTTGAGGTGTGTGTCAGTAATTTGAACTAGCTAAGATTTCTGCACCATTCTTGAAAATATAGTCGTGGGTGAAAATGAGTGAACTAGGCCAAGAAGGGTGAAGTAGGCATGAAACAGAAATCTATTTCGAAAACAAATCGAACTTGTGGCAACGTTAATTAATGAAAGTAGTATAGAAAAATGATTTTTTCATTGTAGAATAGTAAAAGAGCAAATATTATATTTTTTTTTTTAACTCTAACTAATTCCAAGCAAATATTATACGTGCGTATATAAAATAACAAGTGAAATTAAAGTTTTTCATTTACTGGATTATAATTGAGCTATATGTGCGTATATTAGTGTTTTAAGCAAAGCGTCAGACATTCTTCCCCGACTTTTTTTTGTTTGCTCAAATATTTTATTTGATACGTCTTTTTTTAGTTTCTTCGAGGCTCGGTTTGATGCAGTTAAGGGTTTTAAGCGCACTAGAACCGTTTCCGTCATTAAGTACGTGTACAATCAGTTTTTTTGAGTACAATTTATTTATTATTTAAATTGCAATTAGTAATTTAGAGTTGGAAACTGTCATTAAATACTTAAAACTTTCGCTGTGTAGATAGTTATGCGAAAGTTGAATAAAAAAACACATTCAAGACTTTAATAAAGTTTTGTGATTTAACATTCACACTGTTTCATTGAAATTGAACCTCGATTACCAAACCTGGCAAAATATGACTATTTGTGAATTCTTCAAGTTTGAATATTCTGAAAGTGTTTTTTCAGAACGGTCGGGCTGACCGAAGATGTAAGACGTTCATTCTAAAAATTTAAAAAAATGCTAATATCTGCATGTTTAAAAGTGGCTATTTGATTGACTGACGATGATGCCAAAAGTTTTCATATGGCAAAGAAAATTTGTTTCCTGTGTAAAGATCGCCGGAACTTAGTTGTTACTTTAAAATCCGGTTTCGAATCACTGTCCAACAATTTATATTGTATTAAAGTAAAAATCACTCAAAAAGTTTAGTTCAAATTGCAACCGAAATTCTTTTTTAGCTGTCCAATATTTTATTCTACGAATCAAATCTCAGTGCAAATGCGGTAAAGGGTAACGTTCATATGGGAAAATAATTGCTTTAAACAGAACAATATACTCGGGGTAAGCACAATGAGGGGACATACCACTGATGCCAACATCTGAGAAATGAAGTGGTTAGTGAAATGGTCGGAAACGTACAAAACCGGTATACTTACTCTAAGTTAGGAATAACAGAAAAAAATCTGGGACGGGACTATTATTGCAACACTGTTAGAAGAAAAGTGTATGTGAAGTCGGAAGGAAATGCAGCGCAGCCAGATTATTCGGAGATAGATCAATTCGGAGAAGATAATGATCGACAGATAGGGGCACTGCCAGATGCAAGTGATAAGAGCAGTGCCATAAATAACAACTCTGTAAATGGCAATGTAAATTCTAAGTGCAGAGGTAGAATATATTTACACAGGAAGTTGAATATGATTTGGCGTTACGCGGGAAGAATGATTGGTCTATATAAGATCAATTCCGATATGGAATCGGACATTAGTATTTGTGTTATCGAACTGATCCGGTCAAGGTGAATTTAAAATTGGAAAAAAAGGGAAAGTTGAAACAAGCCGTGATTCAAAGTTCTGCCAAACAAAACAATTTACGATTCGCCTCATAAATTAAAAAATAAACAAGTTCGAATTTAATCAAGATCAAAGTTTAGATTTAGTATTACATTACATGTGTGCGCATGGTTGTGTTGTTTATTTCGAGTAACAATAAGATTGCAGTTGAGGCTGGTCTCCTTACATTTCTCGGGAACAGGAGTCAGCATCACTCTATTTTTGGTCAGAAATAACGCCACTTGAGCCGTATGGTTTCTTGTCGTTAAACCATCCTATTATTTAAGGGAAATTAATCAGCGGTACAGCTAGACATCACAATAGATTGCCGCAGCGACATTTGAAAATAGTTCCGTTATCACCAATTGTCCTTTTTACATAGTCTGGAAAGAAAACAAGATAAAGCGTTGTGTAGCCGTTAAGCAAGGTAACTAATATCTACATATGTGTGTATGAAGCGGATAGACGCTGTGAAAAAAGGCGTAATTGTCATATTAGTAAAGATTCGCAAGTACAGGGTGGCGCACAAATTACACTACAGTAAGAAATTCCAATAATCAATTGTTTGTTTGTTTTTTAATCAATGTATATGTACATTTAATTTATTCTTTTTATTGTATAGAAATTTCAATTTTGTTTTATATAATTAATTGGCTTTGAAGATGATAGACCATAAATGACATCCATGCTCATTTTCGCATATGCGACACGTGATGAGAAAATTATTCATTGTGGGATCGCCTCAATTATTGTCTCTTAAAAAAGTCTAGTGCAGCTAGGTCAGGTGACTTTGGGGGCCAGCGGAAATTGGAGTTTACGGATATTAATTTGTTTGGGAATTTTCGTTGGAGCTCCGCTATGACCGGTAAGTCTACGTGCCCAGTTGCTCCATCTTGCTGGAACCAAATGCTGTTGAAACGGTTACGTCTCCGGCGCAGTTTTGGGTAAAAAAATTCCTTCAACATCTTTAAATAACGGTCCTCATTGACTGTTACACCGTAGCACGATTCGTGCGCCACCCTGTACATAATATTATTCAAGGAAAACGACATGAGACAGTAATTCACCAATTGAAGCTTAAGAAAAGAGCCAAGAATCATGAAATAATCGCATAAGCTTATATTAGTAATGTCCGTGTTGTTTGTAGTTAGAAAAGAATTATATTTTAACATGTTAAGTCAAAATCTGTGGAGATCATCATAAATTTTGGGTATTTTTAAGAATGTAAGATTAATTAAGCAGTGCTCTAGAAGTTATACGATTTGTTTAGTGTTTGAATCTGCACATGAGCAGAGAAAAAATAAACAATATTACGAATATATATATTCTAGGCGCTGGAAAAGTTAATCTGGGCAATGATTGCATAAATGGTATTTTTCTTTGATGTTAATGATTTGCTATATTAATTGTTGTGTTAAAGTTAAGGGATTGAATGTTTGTATACTATGAATTGTTATGTGTATTGAGTTGAAAGGGAGACTTGATTGAAGGGAATCTAATGTGAGTTGTGTGGTTTTTGGGACCGTAAAGCGCGCGCTAGCCAGCTCATGTAATTTAGGATCCAAAAAATAATTGTTGGAACTGGCAAGCGAAACTAATTTTACGATGTGAAGGGCCCTAATTAAGCATACACGAAGCAAATTGGCTCGAATTGTCTTCATGGACCTTTAAAAAATGTCCAATTGTAAGCGATATTAAACAAAAATATAACTTATTTGACAGCGATAATGGTGCTTTAATTTTTGCCATAACTGAAATGATACAGCAGTGACTAAAAATTTTGAAATATGTAACATAACAATGAGTGATTTGTATGTTTTACGTCTGATTACTCCAAATAAGTTAAATTAATTACCAGATAATTGATAGTTGTCAGGAATTCATTATTTAAAAAGGCAACTTTGTTGTTAACTTTGACTTTGAGCACGATCTGTCATTTAGTTTGTTTACAGCGCTGGATTTTGACAGTGGCTGAACGAATGGTACTTCGTACCATTGTGAACGATTGTTTGGCTCTGGAATGCATTGTCGCTTGGTTATTTCCGAAAAACCTGAATTTTGTTAAAAAAACTTAATCCTGTAAAATTTGCTAGGGAAATACTACAACGAGTTAACTCAAACCCCACATTTATAAAACACGTTATAACTGGTTTATTGTGATTTAAATTAAATGTTCTTATGTATAGGTATAAAAGTAAAAGAATAGTAAAAGTAAAAGGTTTTTTTTTTTTTTTGTAATTGTAACTTAGTCTCCAGTCGAGCTCTCCATTAAATACATCTGAATGTTTATTACCGCTTACTTTCCAAAATATAATGATTAAACTTATATACTATGTTTGGCTGGTTTAAATTTGCGCTCACATAATAAAAATAAAATCGTAAAAGAAGAGAAGAAGGGCAGAGGGAAATGATAATCATCAGTTTCTGGTTGGAGCCTGCAGTATATTCTTCTTGTCTCTGCCGGGGCGAATGTGCCATATCTTGTATCGATTTAATTTAAATTATTTGCATTGTATTTAAAATTTTCGTGCCAGTTCTGCTATAAATTTGGCAAAAAATAATATACGAGTACCGTTTTCATTTTGGATATAACAATTTTTGTCCGTCTGAAGTATTATTTAAGTATTATCCATAACGTAATAAGACTTATAATATTATTATCAATTCCAACAACTTGAGAGTTTTACGTTTGAAATAAATTTGACAAAATTATTCATGGGCTGTCTGTCCTTCGACATAAAATTTTTCTTTTAATTTTTCTTAATTTTGGGGAGATATTTTACTAAACCGTATATAGGAAACGGTCTCATTAAGGATTGATATGATACTTTGTTTTACTGTCTAATAATTTAGATGTAAATATTTTGTAAGGATGTAATGAAAAATGTGCTCAAAAAGGCTCCTTACATAATTGCCGACATTAAATGAAACATTTATCAATATAAGATCCATTATTTCTCATTTAATCAAAAATTATGAACGAACAAAGTAGTATATGCAGGGTGTCCTACATTATACTAAACTTCTGTTGCAATTTTATTTTTATGCCACCGAAAACTATTATATTGTATATTTGGTGCGTTTACTGAGCTCTTCTGTAGCTCATTAAATGTGGGGAGTTATGACTAATGATATCAGAACTCAATGTTGACCGCCTTCTTTGATTATTGCAAAGTTGTGAAATCGGAATTCTTGGCAGAAAGTCAGACGGAAAACAGAGAATATTATGAGGGAGTTATGCAGCGTTTAAGAGAACAAATTCATCGAAAAAGCCAGATTTGTGGAAAGAATGTTCATGGATTTAGTACGAGGTGTAATAAAAAAAAACGGGTTTCTTTCAAATTTCGTAAGTTACGTATGTATGTTCGATTTTCGCATTTTTTTTTCTGTTATATTGGTACACATGCCTGTTATATATCGCACCTGTTCATCAAAAGTAACACAACTCAAAAAATTATATTTTCCACTTTTTTGAAGAAAACAGCGTATGATTACTATCTCTAACCACTGTAAAATTTTTGGTATTCTATTTGTAATATTTCATTAGAGAAATGCCATTATGTCTTTCTTTGCGTACTCATATTGTTTGTTTTGATTCAATTAAAGATTTGTAATTCTAGTTGCGTTGAAGTGTTCAAGGGTTACGGTACTCAAATGAATCAGCGAAAGTGTATTAATTCGAGTTGTGATTGTTTTCATGTTAAAAATCTTTTTATCAATAGCTGTTGATTTTGGTTTGTGATACTTTAACTTGAGATAATATTGACGTGTAGATCAAAAAATTTCATGAAAGCTGTATAAAATCAAAAATCCGTAATAATTTCGCAAAAAGGAAGAAGAGAGATAAATTTTGTTATTTTATTGAAATATTATTGAGTTTCCTTTACAACGGTATATTTGTTTATAACTATAATTCCATTATATTGGCGGAATTAGTTTTTTGCCTCTACTGAAAACTTGTAAATTTTGAGTTGTGTTACTTTTGATGAACAGGTGCGATATGTTGACAATATTAGCCATTTCGGATTGTCAGTTTGTTTTTGACAGATAAAAAGGTTAGTCGTGTTTTGGTGTGCTCTTCGATTTTTCTATTCGAAAAAAATTGATCAAAGAAACTGTATTGTTTTGTGTAAAAAATTAAATTAAATGTGCTAGGACATTTAAAATGTTGACTGTGGCGTTTGGTGAGCAGAACACAAGTTCAATTGTGGTATAACCGGTTTAAGGAAGGCCGAGAAGATGTCAATGACGATGCTCGTCCTGGACCGAAAAAAGCATCATGAATTCTTGCCACAAGGTCGTACGGTCAATAAGGAATACTACCTTGAAGTTATGCGCCGTTTGTGCGAAGCAATTCATCAGAAAGGCACTGAATTGTGAGAAAACCAATCATGGATTTTGGACCATGATACCGCACCAGTTCACACATCGATGCTTGTGCATGAGTTTTTGTCCAAAAACAAAACCGCAATCATGCCTCGAGCACCGTATTCACCGGACTTGGCCCCCGCTGACTTTTTTTCTTCCTAAAACTGAAGACACCGATGGAAGGAAAGCGTTTTGCTACGATTGAGGAGATAAAAGAAAAATCGAAACATGAGCTGTTGGCGATACCAAAAAGCGCGTTTTAAAAGTGTTTCGAGGATTAAAAGAAACGCCAGCACAGGTGTATTATATCTGAGGGGGACTACTTTAAAGGAAATAAAATAGAAGTTGATGGATAAATAAATACTTTTTGAAAAAAATTGAAAATAACGGTTATTTTTTTACCACACCTCGTATATCGAAAAACCACCACACACACACACATGATGTTGCTCTGGTTATTATCTTAAGTAGGTATATGTGTGACACAAATGTTCCAAAACATAAAGAAACGATTTTATTTAGCTCTCCGGAATGTTTGAGAATATTCCTATAACTAAATTCATAGGTGCAGCTATAACATGTTGTGAAATTTAATCTAATTTCATACTATTTTGTGTTATTGGAAAAATAAAATATAATTGCAAAATTGAAAATATCAGTTCGTGGGTTTTAAAATAACTTAAAATACGGAGAATGACCTCTCATTCGCAAAACTGTAAATCTCATTCATGAGAATATCGACTCATAATGTAATAACATAATAGAACCTGTTGTACAGAAAAAAATGCAATAACAAATAATAATGTAAGGTATGCATTATTGTTATTTAAATATAACTTCCAAATTCTCAGTACAGAGTGCTTGAAGGAAAGAAATGGAAGGGAACAACTTCCCATAATGAGTGATAATGCAGGCTTCAAAGGTGCTCGACTCCACAGCCGAGGGAAGAATTGCATAGTCAACAATGAAGTCAACGTGTCTGTTGAAGGTTTAATTCTCGGCCCGGCCAATCGTTTTTTAAAGTTTCCAAATTTTATTGCTCTGATCAGGTAACATAATTCTTCCCCTTTTTACATTGCAAACCGGTATGAGGACGAAAAATTTGTTCAAGTGGAATTCTGTTTACGAAAGTTGTATGCATTTTGTACGGAAAAAGAAATTTCGCTTAAGCTCAATACTATCGCAGAGCACAGCAATACTACTTTTATTCCGGCGACAGTAAAGAAATGTACCTTTTATGAGAAATAGGTAATCAATGTACGTGAAATAATATTGGTATTGAAATGAAAAAAATTATGAAATCCATCTCGAGAGCACAATATTTTTTGTTTGTTAAAAAAAAAACAAAACAAAATACAATCGCATCACATCCACGATAGAAGTATGTACATAATTTGTACTTCTTCAACTATAATTGCGTACGTACACATGCACACTTAGAGGCTGATAACAGCCCTCTAAAGTAATGACCTAAACAAGTTTTTGTTTACAATCACTACACATTAGTATCACCTAGCGCACACCCAGACTTGCCAAACACATTTTCACTGTCTCCCAAAATGAATACAAGAAATACCACATATTATTTTATACCAAAATACCAAATATTTATTTTATGTTAAACAAATTGGTTATTTCAGTACTATTTATTTTAATATTAGAAGAAGTTTTATTCCATTGTGCAAATACCTTGCAAGGAAATCTTCATCTAGAAATTTGTTTTCCTTTAAGCTGCGTACTATGATTTTTTTACGCGGAAATTTAAGCGAGCAAATAAGTTCTCGCTGTTTTTTTCATAAAAATGCAACTTTATTATGAAAATATGTTTACAAATGATTTATTGAATGTATTGCCCATCGTTAACTACTACTTTTTCCCACCTTTCTGGCAAAGCTCGAATTCCATCACGGTAAAACTATTAATCTTTTGACACTTTTCACGAATCTAGCCATTTCTTGATGTCATCATACGGAACGGAACAAGTGATAATCGGAAGCTGCAATATCTAGAGAATATGGCGGATGGGGTAAGACTTCTCATTTCAGCGTTTCGGGGTAGGTTTTAACGTCCTTGGCGACGTGAGGACAGGTGTTATCATGCTGAAGAATCTCTTTTTCGTGCTTCTCCGCGTATTGTGGGCGTTTCTCGCACAGAGCTCGGTTCAATCGTATTAATTGAAATCGATACCGATCCCCAGTGACGGTTTCGCTTGGTTTCAACAGCTCGTAATAAATAACACCGGCCTGGTCCCACCAAATACAGAGCATAACCTTCACAGCGTGAATATTCGGCCGAGGCGATGACGTAGGAGCGTGACCCTATGACTCTCTTTTCTTTAGATTGCTGTAACGAATCCATTTTTCATCACCCGCTACAATACGATGAAGAAAACCCTTCCTTTTTTTTGTCGTTGAAGCAGTTGTTCACAGGCGAACAAATAACGCTCAACGTCCCTTGGCTTCAACTCATAAGGAACCCAAGTTTCTTGCTTTTGAATCAATTTGAAATTTGAAAATGGCTTGACGGGTAACTTCTAATGCTGAATTGAGCTCTACCTGCGTTTGACACGGATCCCCATCAAGCAATGCCGTCAATTTAGGGTCTTCGTCTTCATTCACGCGAATGGTCGCCAACACCAAAATCACCATCTTTAAAGCGACGGAACCAATCTTGACACGTTGTTTCACTTAAAGCAGCATCTCCGTAAACGTTTCGAAGCTCTCGATGAGCTTCAGTTGCCGTTATCTTCGATTAATGTATTAATTATTTTGGCATGACATTTACAACTTTAAATTAGAATGATCAGATTTCTGTCAAATAGGCACCATTTTGTTCGACCTGTTCGACGCGTTTATTTGTTGTCAATTTGAAATTAACTTCATTATGATTTTCTCATGGAAACCTTTATCTCTATTATCAAAAAAAAAAAACTGGGGCGGTCGATTTCACAGCTTGTCTTGTAAGCACAAGCTTCTCGTAGCGTCAGGTCCGGTCTATAAGGTGTATGCATAAGATCCTCCCAAAAAGTTCCCGAACCCTCTGGCAAGTCACTGTCGATGTGTGTGGCCTATGTTGTCCATTGTTTAAAGCTGGCCGTCTCAGGGCGATGGCTTCCTTCAGACAGTACTGTTGTTGATAGTACAAGTCCAAATTAAGAGTTTGGCCATAGGGGAGCAGACCGTAGTAAGTGATCCATGTGAGCGTTTCAGTGATTGCAAACGGTTTAGTGCAACGTTTAGCTTCCAGATAATTAAAATAGTGCTAATGTGACAGTCGGACTTGTCGACTTCCAGAGCATTGTGCATTTTTGACTGTCACAATGTGAGAACCATAAACATTGTTCTCATTGTATTTCTGGCTTTATCGAAGAAAAACTGTAATACATGGGTTTATTTTTGCTGATGTCCATCAAACAATACTGAGTCAAGCAATCACTTAACAGTCTGAGTAATTTCTTGTGTACGAAATACAGGTCAAAAAAGCTATCTATTGGAAAAATAGTGGCTTTATTTTAACTTTACTTATATTTGTAAAAATTTGCCCTTTTCTATTACAAAATATATGTTCTTATAAGGAAAAACGTCTTAAGTGGAATTAAGACAAAAAGTCGAGTTTATTCGCTATTACATTTTACTTATTTTGACGCATATATCCGTCCAAGCACGATTGTAACATTTGACGTAATATCTCTAAATATTCTATTCTTAATATTTTTAATACCTATGTTGTCATATAAGCGCTTCAAAATTCCATATATTTCGTAAATTACATAAAATTCCTACAATATCGATTTTTGGAAATCGCGTAATATTTCATCTGGTTTTTCTTGCAAGCATATATTATATATTGTCGAAAATATTATGGTATATTTATTTATTATTTATTTCTTGTTCTTCCAAATCTATCTCATCATTTTAAAAGTATTCCCCCCAAGCTCAACATATTTAGGGCAACAGTGCATGACAAATAGTCCCCTTCCGGTATAGCCTTAGATGATCTTTTGCATTTAGAATACGAATACGAATACGGGGGTTGTGCAGCAATATTATTTGAATTTTTGGCGAAAAACGCAAAAGCAAAAAACAAGAGTTATCTCCCAAAAAAGGCCTGTTTTTCGCACAAATTCTCGTAAAAGACGCTTAACAAGCACATCAATAATATTACTTACTAGCCAACAAGGTTTTGGACTGGAACCAAAATCAACACCAACAACCAAATATCTTTTCTAGCGTAATTTGGTGGGCCGAATTCGAATCTGTAATTCGGTTTTCTATACCACGTCAGGTTTTTGAGATATAAAAAAATGTTTTTATTGTTTTTTTTTTTACATAAAAAATCATTAGTTTATTTAAAAATCAATGCATTTTCAAAAATGAATGGCGTTATGTAAACGTCGTTTGTATTTTGTTGGTTCGGTTTCACATAATAGAGTCCAGCAATAGTCTCCCAGCATGCTTCTGTTCCAAAATCCTTGATAATTTCTTTCAAATTTCATTACATCTAGGTGAGCACGCTCCCCTTGTTCGTCGCTCACTGCACCTAGGTTTTGTGGAAAAAATCTAAAAGCGAATGAAGAAAATGCATTTTGATAATTTTTCAATAATTCGGCAACAATTTGTCAGTAGTTTTCACCCTTTTTTGTTTTTAAGAAAACTGTTGACGATTTGAAAGATTTCCAGGCTGGATATTCTTTCTCCAATAAACATCGTGAAAAATTGTCATCATTCAATAGCGTACTGATCTGAGGGCCAACAAATATGTCTTCTTTGATTTTAGCATATGAAATTTTAGGACAAATCGCTAACAAATATTTAAATGCTGCACCATCTTTGTCCAGAGTCTTGACAAAGTTCTTAAAAAGACCAAATTTTGTATAAGAAGAACGTCATTTGGATCAACAAATGGTTTATTTGAAATGTTTTGTTTTCCTGGTGAATACTCAGTTCTTTTTGGTCACTCTGTTCTGACGCAATAATGACATGTAGCGCGACTATCCCATAGACAAAGGAAACAACAATATTTTGTGAAACCTCTTTGCATAACAGTCAACAAACCAGTGACCTGAAACAGATTAATTTGCAGTTATTTACGATGGTCTATAAATCACACACCTTAAGTTCACCACAGATCTTCCATTTATTATCGTTGTATTTGAGTAATGTCAAAATTTCAGTCATTGATTCGTAATTTTCCTTTGTATTAACAACGTGAGCAATTGGTATGGATGGTTTTTCATTCCCATTACGCAAAAGAAGAGCCTTTAAACTGTACGTAGAGCCATCAGTAAATAATCTTCATTCAGTTTTGTCATATGGCTGGTTAATTTTTTTAAATAAACCATCAACATCAGTACAGTATAGAATACAGTGTTCCTTTCCAAAATATGCAGTCAATTCCAACCTATCTCTATAGATTATTACTTTTGTCCCAACTGCAAGATGCTTCCATTGCTGCATGCGTGAAGGTAGTAATTCTGCGTCTTGATTCGTTAAATGTAAATCCTGAATTAGATCATTCAGCTTGAGTCTCTAAATGGCGTTCATCATCAGCCTGAACGTTCATCATCAGCCCCTGCTGGTAAAAGGTGTTTCGAACGCACTGCTCGTAACACTGGGAATGACTGGTAATGGATCATTTGGTGGACGTTGAACTGGTTTGCAAACCGATGGGACATTCGCGTATGTAATATTTTTTCGATTTTTCATATTGAATCCAGCAACTTTTGTTAAACGGAAATAGCAATCGGTTTGGTGGTCACTTGACTCTCTCCCAAGAACTGGAATTGAAAAATCGAAATAAATCTTCCTGCCACTTTACCACTTGTATAAAACAGTTCTGCAACTATTGCAAAACATTGTCGATATCTATGGTTCGTTCAAGTTTCTGACAGCAGAATCAAAATAATGTAAATATGCATATTTTAATGATTCTGATATTGCATACCCTTTTTTCCAACCAAATATTCGCCACAACCAAAGCAAAAACAGTTTGGATCAGTGACACACGATCTCTCTGACATGCTTAAATGCTACTATTATGAAGATTTAGAATGAATGTGGGCGTCTGTTAAATTAATAATTGTGAAATTGTAGTGTCACTTATTGACTGTTTACAGTATTGCCAGCATGCGGTAAAAAATGAAAGAGACGTGATAGACCAATTTTTAGCGCACCCAGATTAGTTAAAAAACATGCTTCGCTTCTGCAATTTTTTTCCAAATTTGTAGAGCAATGTAATCCTCGTTGGCCGTTGTTGACAGCGTCGCGATCTTCTCCGCTGTTTCCGGTACTTAACCATAGATGCTAGCCTCACCTTCAGCAACAATGTGTTTTATAATATGCTGGTAATCAGAAATCTTTTCCTCGCTGATTTTAGTCTGCGCTCTCAGTTTTCCACACGCTCTTTGATCTGTTCAAAGGCTTTCACTGTCCTAAGGCGTTCTGCTAGATTTTAATAAATTGCGCAACAAAACTTAATGCACAACAAAATCACACTTGTAAAAATTGCCTTGATTGCTTTTTGCGTCGTACAAAACAAATCGTAGCTCAAACACTAATGATATTTATGATCTAAAATTTAGAACAGATGTTTATCACAGTGCTAAAAATGTAGAAAAATAGATATTTCTGATGTTGGTTTCACTCGCGTTTTTTTTTTGGGAACAATTAAATATCGGTATAACATCCTCATAAACGTTTTTCTTATGTTTCAGAAATTCCGATTTTATAATAAAGATTGTCGCTTCACGTTTTATTTAATAAGAATCGGTTATGAAATGCTATTGGTTTTACTGGATGACATTGACGGTTATTATTAATATTACGATTTTGTTTGAAGTAATCGAAGCATGTGTTCACTTATGGAGTTGTGCGAAACTTGTATTTTTAATGGGGGTTAATTATTTAATTATTTAAAAATATTACATTTATAATGTTTATTACAGAAAAAACAGTGCCTTTCTTTAAAATTTCAAATATTTTCTTTCTCAAAAGAAAATTGTTATTCCCTTTGAAATATTAAGTCCACAAGTCTGGCAAGCCCGTACCCATCTGAGAGCGTTCGAGCAATAGTTCTATCTTTCACTTATGGGAATTAAACCCTTTGATGAACTGATGGAAATGAGATCCGATTAGGTGAACAAAGACTCGATCCATCTTCCTTTATTATTTGCATGGAACAAAATCGCAAATGTGTTATTTTCAGAGGCAAAGTTCACAAGAAGCAGTATTTTATCTGATGCATCAGTAATAGTGAACATTATAGGCATGATATTGACTTATGGCATTGAGTGTTAAAGCTAAGTATTGCGCGATTTTCCGATTTTGATTATTATATAAATAATTAGCAATTAAATTATGGCATATGAAGCATTTGCAAATTTTTTAGTTAAATTTGTTGTGAAAAGTGGTTTTTTAGCTTACAATCGGCATTACTCTACTTTACAATTATTTTGTAACTTTGCCTCATGAGTTTTTTTTAAAAGCAGTCAAACTTTTTCAATACCTAACTATCTATCTATAACTATCAAAAACCTAAAACCTCGAAACAGGTCCTGTTCTGTGAACGTAAACATAGAAATGCATAGTTCATGCCGAAAATTATTATAACAAAGCTGCCAATTCGAAATGCTAAAAAAAATCTTCAAAATTTTTTTTTTTTTTTTTAGTATTAGGAAAAACTTTCATTTTAGTATCTATTCTATCGTCAAAAAACCGTCAGTTGTTGATTTTGAATTTTGGCACAAATAGAAATTATACTGGAAGAAAAACTTCAAAATTTTCCTAGTCTCAAGAGAAAAAAATTGCACAAAATTTTGTTTGCTCGTGAAAAAATTTCACTTTTTTTTAATTGGTTTCCAACACTGATGTCAGAGCAACTTATGATTTTTGCGTTATAATATGTTCGATATTTGCAAAATTTTAAATTGTGTCTTGTTTAGTTACTATTTCATTTCACAAGTTTACAAATCTATTAATAAACATATTATGACGCAAAAATGTAGGCTGTTACAATTTCAGTATTAGAAACAGTCAAAAAAAGGTTAAGATTTACGTTCACATTCCGCGACCATTTTTTTTATATGGAGTTTCACCACAAAAAGTCAACACAGTGTCAGTCTTTATAATAAAATTAATAAAATACATATAACTTTTTTAACACATAAATTAAAGGCGTTTCTAGAGAAGAATTATATAAAATTGTTAAGCTACAAAAATTGTCATTTTGTTTTGTTTTCTGAGGCAAAATCGCCAATTGTCGAAGCATTAAAATCGAAAGCAAAATCGTCAAAATGACGAAAAATCGTCAAAGGTAGCAGCCATGTGTAATAGTGGAATGCAAATAGTGGCGGCCGCAAAGGGTTTGTTTTGCATAATTTCATTCATTTCAAATGGCATTGCTTTACATAGTTTTTAAGTGTGACATTTTATCCATTCATCATGGCTTACACCCGAATAGCATTTACACATTAAAAATTAATAAATAATAAATTTTATTGATGAACACGACATATTTTCTGTGAGAAATGTTAACAAGAAATATTGCCGCATTTGCTACGATGGAAAAAGTGGACATATCTCTTGGATCACTTATAAGGTATTCTTGATTAACATTTGCATGGAGTCATTTTTAAAATTTGCACTGGATAATGTTTTTGAAGTGCACAACTAATTTGTCGACTCAAATAAAAAGGAATACGCAAAATACTTGTCTTAATTATGCCTCTCACAAACAAACTAAACATGTTATATGAATAAAACCATCAATATATCTTCGAGACGAGTGTACCAACATAAAAAAATAATAATAGAAAGTCGAATGTAACAGATTAATTAGATTTTATATTTCGTTCGCAAAGGTTGTGAATTTTTACATTTTTATTTTCTCGATCTGGAAGGATGGAAGACGAAAAAGAAGTTATACTTCCTCAGTATATACAATTATGTTTATTGATTTGTTAATAGAGAGGTTTGATACAACTGGAGTCCTTATATAGACAATTATATAAGAAATATGGGGAAAATTTCAAGAAATAGACTTGAAAAATACAGTGATGTATTATGTCACAAAAACATTTTACTTCGCAAACTACCTTTTAAACGCGATGATTAATGCCATTACTACTGCTACTACTGAGGATTTTGTTGCTGTAATAGTCATCGGCGGTAATACAATTCGTACAATTGAGCATGCTTCCGATAAGAGAGGCTCTTACGGCTATTTTTAATTATAAGATGACATATTTCGGTAATCGCCACAAGGTGGGCCGGTGTATTTGAGGATCTCGTAACAAAGGAGTAATCTCAAAAGGAATTTTTATTTCTTTAAAGTCAACTTTTCAAAACGAGATAGATATGGAATGCGATAGATATTGAACTTTAAAATTCTGGCAAATGTACAGATATTTGTAAACAATTCATTATACTTTGGCCAATTGGCATGAAAAAGCGACGATGTATTGCTTTTTTTCTAAGTTACAAAATTTGTCCTGATTATTCCGTCGTATATGTGTTAGGCTAATATGCAGTATTATACATTAATTTTGCCCATATTTTCGTTATAGGAATTTCGTATAAATTATCAAATGTTCTACATCTGAAAACAAAAAACCTTTAATTTGATCTTAATTTTGCACGTACTGTCCTCATATCTTCGGACGACGAAGATCCTCAATTCCGCTCAATGGATATCCATGTATACTAAATATGTTTTTCAGTAAGAGCCCGCTTTTTGAAAGTTATATTTATGGAAAAACATTTTTCTTCGTTTCCAGTCAGAATATATAACACTTTTTAAGACTTTGGTCAACCAACATTTGGAGTCTAATGGACATTTTTTGTTTTTTGATGTTAGCTTATACGCTCATTCGAGTGTTAAATTGCGTGCACTTTGATTAAAAATATCAAGTGCATATCGAATTTCATATCCATCCGAAATGAAAACAAGTGGTAGGGGTCGATGGCCCCTATCAGACTTTTGTCCGAAAATGAGATTTTCGACAAAAGCACTCCCCCGAAGGTTATTCATACATTTTCTTCAGTACTTCAAATCCAGTTACAGATTGAGCAACCAGATTGATGCGTATGTACTGGTACTAAAATGAAAGACCCATGAAAGTCTAAAATGTTATCCTTCTGAAAAGTTCCAAGCTAATTCAAAACACGGATTTTGGTTCTTACATACTCATTCTATGTTATTGTAATTCGTGCCCAAAGAAATATACCTTGCAAATGCGAGCTTTTTTTACATGTCCTGTATGTACATATTTGGTAATGGATACAGCACGCAATAGTAATATGACGTACCTTTCCCTTCTTTCTGCTATATAAGGTTTTAAAACTCGGTATAAGTAATAATAAGCTTAGATATACTTTGTAAACGCAAGTCATTCCTTAGCCAAATATTGTAACGAATTTAAAGTAGTAATTTTTATAATACATTTATAGCTATGTCGTTTCGAAAAGTAAACACTTCGATTCGTTCGTTTAACTTGAATTTAGGTGTTTACAATTGAAACAAAGGATTTTCTTATCGCAGAGCGTAAAATAACCTCTTGCAATTTCGAGTATGCCATTTGTGGCCACATGGACCATTCGAGGGTTAACACGTTCAAATTGTATTATGGCCACGAGCAGGGTACCGCGTCATAATCTACAAATTGGAAGGATGACCGTTGTGAAGAGCATCAATGGAAGCCTATAAACGAGTTGTAACATATTAACGCATCTCAAATATGCGTAAATCTTTGCAGAAGTGTTTCATAAACCAATCGAATAAAAAAATAAAGAAACAATTACATTACGTCGTCGGGCCAATCTCTTCGAAAAGTGTGCTAAATTTAGAATAGATGCTGCTACCGAATATAATTCTACTCAATGAAGTGTTTACTCTTGCGTCGCCAGCTCTCGCGAGAGCGCTTTGTGTCATAGTGGCCACTGGCATTCACTGAAACGAAAACAAATTTGAAAATGTTCATTCAAACCATTGAAATCGGCTCACGGTCAACGTCAACATTTGGGCGATCGGATTAATAACCAATACTATAGTGCGTGCCCTACGTCAATCGTGTCGAGTTCACCGTCCTTCGCTCGATAATCCACATCAGAAATTGAATTGCTCTGTTAAAACAAATCCATGCTACAGTCTTTGTGCGTCAGTAGTTGCTGCCTAAAATTTAACTTCTCTAGACAAGCTATTTTCCAAATTGTAACATACAGATCGGAAAATGTTTTATATATACTAAATGCAACGTGTATGAGATTCACGTAATTTTCTATCTGGCGATTCAAATAGCAAATCCAACAAAAGAGAAATAACGACGAAAATCAGAAACAGTGACGAATGAAAGATGAGTTTCCTTTCGCTTCCACGCAAATGGCGAAGTGACAGTCTGCGAAATTCAAATTCTTCTGTAGATAAAAATGTCAAATATATGAGTTTAAATAATAGATGCACTCCGCGCTATTCAACCTTATCGAACGCGGATTCCACCCTATCGCTTCAAGTGCCTCCTCGCAGACGAATTTTAAATAGAAACGGTAGCATTTCGGCGCAGTACTTTAGAGGAGTACACAAAAATCTACTAGAGGAGCACGCAGATAATGTTTGCCACACCATGACCGTAAGTAAATGACCGATTGATCGCCAAAGCAAACATACATCTTCTATATGCACATACAGCGGATGTCAAAATAATAGCAGTGTCACTTAGTCTATTTGCTTGCTTGCTGGCCAATAAAACTCATGTATTCGCTAACTCTCGTTCATGGGTAGATATCCAGCATTTCGATTCGCACGAAACTATGGAATTATTTTTGGAAAGTTTATGGACCAGTAGGTGTTTTGCGATTAATCAAAGAAATGATATGACAACAATTTCCAAAATGCTTATAGTTAAAGCATAATGCAAGAAATTTAACAGAATGACAATCTGTTACTTATTTATGTAAAAGCAAAATACCGGTGACAAATAAGGGACGATTTATTTGTACGTATTGCATTTCTAGTTATTTAAAAATAAAAACATTAATTTTATCTGGTAATTTTTATTATCATATAGAAGGCCCTTCTCTACATATAATTACATTACTAACAATTACTTCTCTCAAATGATGTGTGAGAAAATGATTATTCAAAAATGTTTTATTCCAAAATCCCAATTTTCGAGGACTTGTTAGAGCGTTTCAAGCAATGCGAGCTATGTTAGCTTTCAACTCCCCAGTCGTAAGTTTCGGACTTAACGTAGCCCCGAAGGAAAAAATATAGACGTATGATAACACATGATATAGACAGTCAAATCACCGGTCCGAAGAGTGAAATTAACTGTAACAAGTAGTACCATCGTGTTGAAATCAAATGTTACCTTAAAGACTGAACCAGATACAAAGCCTTGAATTCTTGAGCCGATTCGTTTGTGAGCATCGGCCACTTCTTTAAGATTGCTTTCACATATAAATTGCATATCTCATAAGCATTACAATCACGCATTTACTCAAACCAACCTCATTATTCATGATACTCATAAATGGTTAAGTTCTGTAAAAGAGCGTCAACAAAATGCCCACGATAACAAGGATAACTGGTGTATACTACTAAGGATTATAAAATCTTAAAATCATAAAGTGTTTAAATTTTATACATGTCCTTCCATTTAATCAGAACAAAGGTGGCTAAAATCTTAATCTTAATATAGCCTCCATACAAAGTGTCCAGCTTTTCTTGGATATTAAATAAAAAAAAAGTTAAAATGTTTAAAGCTTACACTCATAATGTGCACATACAATTATTAATCTTGATAATTTAAACATTTCACTTTTCACACTACTGGAAAAAATACCCAAAGATAATGTGGAGGATTATCTCTATTCTAATCTGGTATATATGTATATATTAATCTGCGTTTTGACTATATCTGTTGATAATCATTACCTCAATATGTGTTAGTTTTGATCCTTACTGGAGTACCCAAACTATTATTCCGGAATATCTATACATTTTAATTTATACACAGACAATGCAGTTGAACTTGCCGCCAAACTAAGTTGTTTGATTCTGCTGCTACTTTTTTGTTTGCTGTTGTGTGATTGTAAACGATGTAGTTCGATGTGCTCATGACATTGCACCAAAATATCTCTTTGGTGGAAACTGATAACATTATGATCGTATTGTGAATCTTTTCTAATGTTTAAAGATGTCCTCTCCGAATCCGGAATCAAATTGGGATTGAGACTTTTGAAACATATAAGAGTGTAATAATAACAATGATAGCGAAAAATTAACTGCTAATAATGAGCGAGATTATTTATTTCGGTCAAATGATTTGCAATGTATATTAAGCGAACATGTCGATAAATTAACATTGATTTGGTCATTTGGGCAGCAAACAATGTTTTGATAACCATATTCGATGCTCAGCGAAAGCATATAAAATACACCTTCAATAACGAATGAAACAAATATTGTAAATCGTTTACTAAGTTTATTCATTATTGGCTAATAATTATGGTTCTTCCTGCAGGTGGGAATTGATGAAAATGTACGAGTTTCTAGCTTAACTTATTAAATATAGGCGGTTGAGATATACAACGCTTAGTGGGGGTAGACTAAAAGGCTAGAAATTGTTGTTCCACACGATTTTGGTTAAATTTCGTTTTTGAAGTGTAGGGGAGCTCACATTCGGAAACTCAGCACTCCAGGCGTAACCAGAGCCGTACAGTGGGAGTCTAGTACCACAAAGAACGGTACCTTGGGTTTAACAAATATTTATATATTTTTATTGTGGCACGTTTCTGATTCGAATACAAATCTGCGAAAAACATGTTTATGTGTCCCGGTTATCTCTTGTAGCTTTGGACATATGCGATATAGAAGGTATTTTGTTCATTCAATTTTTTTTTTTGCCAATTGTAAGGCAAATACAATTCGAATTATTTCGAAAAAATATCTTCAAATGCATAAGCTGTTATCCGTAAACAACGAAGACACATAGTAATTTGTCAAAAGATGATATTTTGGGAATTGCGTGGTTCTTTTCAGGAATATTTAAAAATATTCTATTATCGTATAAATATTACATGCGGCTAGGCCAATTTGTTGTAAAAATTGCATCACATTCAACGCATAAATATATGTTTTATTGCTTGCATTATATGACTTAGTTGTATTCTTTCTACCAAATTCTTAACTTTTTCCGCTCGAAAAAGATATCCTGTACTATTGTTGTAATCGGATCCGGGAACGTGACACATTAAAAATGTGTAAACATTTGTCAAACCAGAAGTTCCGTACTTTAAAACATACTTAAAAACGTCTGTGTGAAATGTCATCAAAATTAGTCGAAACATTAAGGAGCTGCAAAATCCTTTTCGGGGTTTTCGTTTACTCTCACTGCGCAACGTCAAATTCCGATACATATTTCTTGTCGCCAAATTCTAATACATGTATTTTGTACAGAAAAACTTTTCTTGAGCATTTGTAGTTCTGTTTTTTTTTTATTGTTAAAAAAACGATTTATTTGTGTAGGTAGTAAACGGTTGGAAATATTATTTGGGGAATTTACTGAAAATCATTATCCCGGTAGACGAGAGCGAGTCTTTACTTTTTATTTACATTGCCTGTATTTCATGTAATATACATATTTCCATATTTCTCAACTGATGAGAATGAAATTTAAGGTCTGATATAGGTTATGGGGAAGGAGACTTCAGTGAAACTTCCGGTCTTCCTGTTTCTTTGTTTAAGGAGAAAATTTGAAATTTTCAAACTGTAACTAAGCCCGGGAAAGATTTTCCTAATTTTTTTTGTCATAACTAACACGCAAAAGGAATTTTGTTATCTGTTGCTTTCCAATGAGAAAGTCCACGATGCTTACAAATATTTATTACCCATTTGCACTTTTTTAGCATTTCATAGGCTTGAGGTGAAGTTTGGTTTGTATGCTTTGTCCTATTTCACATGACATAAGATGAGCGCACTTATGTATGTTACGGTATAAGTTAATGTATATTTTCTGATTCATTTCCACTGGTTTCCTGTTAAAGCTCTATTTAATGCTAGTTTAAATGGAAGTACATTCCTTGATACAAAATTGCTGCGTGATCTCTGTTTTTAAATCTGATGACAAAATAAATTATTTAAATTATAAGCCTTTTCCGAAATATAATAATTAATCTTGAATTCTAAAAAGAAGTCTCCTTGAGCATGCGTCAAGTAGCATGTCTCATTCCCAATATGATTTTTTCCTTGTAGGCAACTGGTTGGGATCTAACTATGTCTATAAAGTACCAGATAGACGTCATATATACCGATTTTGCGAAAGAGTTTTGTGCAGCAATATTTTAGTTCAATTTGGTACCCATTTTATGAAATATACTCAGACAAGTTGAGAGAATTCAAAAGCTATTTTCACGAGAATAGTGAACCAATTACATAATATTGAAAACTTTGTAGATATTCTATTTTCTGAGCATTCTACTAAGAAAAAGATTACTTTCGAACAAAACAAGATTTTGAACAAATACAGGGTGTCCGTCTGGAAGGTATACTACTTTATTTTGCCGCCGTTTTGGTAAACATTAGTCTTGACAGTTCATATTTGGCAGTCGTGAAGTAGAGACGTGGCAAATTTATTATGGCAAAATATTCTATAAACCAACGTGTTTAAATCATTAAAACATTTTATCAAAATCAATCATCCATTACTGTGACGATGAGAAAGTTACGTGAAATTTTTGGGGAGAAACAACGTGCCAACAAGACGCACTATTTAGCGTGTAGTGAATGATTTCGAAGAAAGAGGGTCTGGAGCTGATGGGGCCAAGCATGGACCACAACGTCTTTCAAGATCGGCTGAAAACATTACTGCTGCTCAAGAAAGTCTTCAAAACAATCCATCAACCTCAATTCGACGCCGTGCTCTGGAGCTTTGTCTTCAAGAACAACTTTGGCCACAATTTTGCACAAGGATTTGCATTTGTTACCATTTAAGATTCAGTTGACACAAGAGCTTCTTCCACAAGACCATTTACGCCGCCGTACATGTCAATCCCGATTTTTATGAAAAAATCATAATGAGTGACGAGGCACATTTTCATTTGAATGAATACATGAATAAATAGAATAGTCGGTTGTGGGCAATGGAAAACCCATAAATTATTCATCAGTCACCTTTGCATCCATTAAAAGTGACAGTTTGGTGTGCAATTTGGTCAGGAGGAATCATTGAACTTTACTTCTTTGAAACTGAAAACGGCGTAACGGTAACTGTCAAAGGGGAGCGATATCGTGATATGATTAAAAACTCTTTAACGCCACAACTGCATGTTTTGGGCTTGATTAATATGTGGTATCAACAAGACGGTGCCACATCGCATACATTACAATGGAATTACTGAGAGACTTCTTTCCACAACAAGTTATTTCAAGAAATGGTGATGTTGATTGGCCTCCACGGTCGCCTGATTTGACTGCTCCGGACTTCTTTTTGTGGGGATATCTGAAAAGCAAAGTTAATGCAAACAAACCAGAAACGCTTGAGCAACTCAAACAAAATATTCGTAATGAAATTAATGAAATACCGCGTGAAATGTGTGAGAATGTAATGAAAAATGGGCTCGCATTTGTGAGGCTAACAGAGGCGGACATTTATCTGATATTGTATTCCATACATAATTGCCGACATTAAACAAAACATTTATTAATATAAGATCCATTCTCTTTCATTTCATCAAAAATTATAAACAAACAAAGTATATCTTCCCGACGGACACCCTGTATGTATTAAATAAACAATATTTTGTATGCAGCTTACAGATTGATGCATATTACTAAACCGAGTTAAGAAATAAAAATAGATTTCAATCCACTGTACTGTTTCGACCAACCTTACCAACTATTTGTTTCCCATAGGTAAACTTTTTTCGTAATTAGCAAATACCGCTGATTGGAAGTCACTCATTTAAAACCTGACACTTTCGGTAAAATACTGCTTAATTTACAAATTAGTCAAAGCATTTTGTAACTTTTCTCCGCATTTTTTTTTTTTTTTTTTTTTTTTTGAATTCTGGATTTATTACAATCTGTCCTTGGACATTCATTAATATTTACATTGGGCTACATACTACTTATATACTAAAATTTCATTCTTATTCGGGAACACTTCCTTGAGTGTCCCTACTGCTATATTCGTCCTGAGTAGCCAGGTCCTGTGTGGTTCTTCTCCTTAGTCTGGTAAATAATGGTGTTTCGTTCATCAAATTCTAGTAATAATTTGGATTTGTCTTTTTGTAAATATATGCTTTCTCCAAGTCAGTGTTCTGTCCAAATAAATGCCTAGATACTTTGCATCATTTGCTTGAGGTATTTCAACATTATTAATAGGCACGGGAGGGCAACATCCTCTCCGAAGTGTAAACGTTACCTGAACCGATTTCGCTTCGTTTGCCTTTATTCTCCATTTCTTCAGCCATTTTGTTATGATATCGAGATGATTTTGCAATTTTCTAGATGCTTGATCCGGGTTGACGTCAGTGGCAGGAACAGCTGTATCGTCTGCAAACGTTCCGATAAGATTCCCTTCTTCTGTGGGTAGGTCCGAAGTGAAAATCAGATATAAGGTAGGACCAATAATGCTGCCCTGAGGTACTCCCGCATGCGATTTAAGCATGTCCGACATGTCTTCGCCGTGTTTAACAAAAAAGGTTCGTTCAGATAGATAAGATTTCAGAAAAATGAAGAAATTCGTGGGTAACATTTTCCTCAATTTGAATAATAAACCTTCGTGCCATACCCTATCAAAGGCATTGCAATACTTTTTCGTGTCGAAAGATTTATTTATCAGTTCAACTAACCTATGAACCTGTTCAATCATCCCATGCCCCTGTCTAAAACCAAATTGGTCATCAGGTATTAGTTTTTTGGACTCTATTATAGGGTTTAATCTTCGGAGAAATACAATTTCGAGGACTTTTGATGGTATAGGTAGGAGGCTTATGGGCCTGTAAGAAGAGGTTTCTTCAGGTGGTTTTCCTGGTTTTCGTATCATTTTCACCTGAGATATTTTCCACTGTGGCGGAATGTACAACTTTAAAATGATTGCATTGTATATTCTTGTTAGAAGCTGTAAGCCTTCCTGAGGCAATTCTTTTAAGACTTTAGCAGTGATCAAGTCGTATCCCGGAGCTTTTCGGTCTTTTAGATCAGCAATTATATTTTTAACTTCGCAGGTGGTAATTTGTGTAATAGGCAAGTCCATCTGGTAATCTTCATTTAGAAAGTTGTGCAGCTCATTTAAAAAAGTGTTATTACCATGTTATTCATTAGGTACGAACACTTTCTCCAGATGTTTTGCGAAAGTTTCAGCTTTTCAGAATCACTTTTAGCCCATGTATTCTGTATGGTTCGAATGGGGAGATCGTGTTTTATGGACCTGCTCGTACTTTTTATTACTTTATATAGAGAGTAGTCGGTAGCTGCAGTTGCATCTAAATTTTCCAGATCTCTATCAGTTTTTCTACTATCCTCTACACTTAAGATCTCTTTGAGTTCTTTTGTTGACTTATTTAGAACCGCTTTATCGGGCGGATATCTAGTTATCTGCACTTTTTTCTTGCCTTTCTCTTTTCAGCCACTTTTTCTCTTATACTCAATGGAACTTTGTTCCATGCGGGTATATTTTTTCATTCAAAGGGGTAGAATTCCAAGCTGCTTGTTGGATAATATTATTAAACTGCACAACTCCATTTATATCGTTATCTGAGTTTAAAGCAATGTGTATATTTACATTAGCTTTTACCAAATGTCGAAAGAGATTCCAGTTAGTTCGTTTATTATGGAGTACACAACTTCTTGATGCAGGCAATATTTTTCTGCCCAGAGTTACCTTTACTGAGGTGTGGTCAGACCACAAGTCATAAATGAATTCACATTGCACTGTCTCTTTCTTAATACCTCTTGTCACACAAAAATCTAGTAACTCGGGAATTTTGCTGCAGTCTGCATTTTATTTGAAGGAGATACAAGTTTGTGATTTTAAGCCACCAAATTATTTAAGAACAATGTTAATAAAATGTCAGCCTTATAAGTACCCCTTCTATAGTATCTGCAACATTTAAACCACATATTTAAGGTAAATACCGTTCAAGCGATTGAGCTAAATTAAGTCAAATTTAGCGCTCATCATGTGTTTGACAAACTTATGAAAATTGATGGAAATCGCTGGAAACATTCTGCTGTCTACTGTAAGGTTTTCTTTATTTTATTGCATTGCAATGATTGGTAAAATATAAAAAAAGCGTATTCATTCCCTTTCTGGTACCTCCCATATAAATTACTTAAATTACATCATATATACCTAATTAGATCATATACACCCACACACGATATAATTTAGCACGAATCAGGCATTCAGTAAACGTAGTTCTATAAATGAAAATGTACTACATGCCACTCTCCAAAGTAACCTTCTTCGCAAGTTAACCAATTTAGCAAAAACGTGGAATACCGAAAATTTCATTTAAATTTAAAGTTTAAAAATAAAAAATTAGGTTTTTTTATTCATATTTCTAAAAAACTCAGGAGATGGTCCAACTTAATGGGTTTGCTCAAATCGACCGTAAATGTAGTCCTTATGAAACATGAACTAAATACCAATTATTTATTAGTTTGTTGTTGTGTCAAGAGCGAAACATGTAAAATCTATTGAAAAATCGAAGACACGTGTATAATATTTCAGAATAACCTATTGAATAATTTGGCCTAACAAACTCACATCGATGATAACAGCGATTAATTTATAGAAGGTTGCGCCTTTCCATGTTTTTTTAAAACGAAATTTTAATAACGAGGAAAAACGTGAGAAGCAAGCTGTATTTTTTTGTATATATATATATATATATATATATATGTATATTTTATATATATAAATATATATATGAGAGCGGTCCCAAAACGTTGTTTAATATTTCTATTTGAATCATCAAAAGTACATGGTCTCAGTGAATTTGTAAACATCGAAAAAATTGGTCACCATTAATTAATTTAATATTTCCATTTGAAAGGTCCCAGTCCAACCAATATTAAAGCCGAGCTAGATTCTACTGTGGGAGACTCTGCTTCCTCATCTGCCACTGTAAAATATTGGGTAGCAGAGTTTAAACGAGACCGTACGAGCTGCCAAGACGAACACCGTAGTGGTTGACCAATTGAGGTGCCCACAACATATACGGCTAAGAAAATCTACAAAATGGTATAGGATGATAGTCGGTTAAAGGTGCGTGAGGTAGATGAAATTATAGGTATTTCAAAAAGTGATACACAACGTATATTGACCGAAGATTTGAAGATGAGAAAACTGTGCGCAAGATGGGTACTGGGCTTGCTTTCACTAGAGTAAAAACAGCGCCATGAAGTTGTTTCAGTAGTGCTTGGTGATGTTGCACTCCAATAGAGACAAATTTTTGCATCAATTTCTAACCATGGATGGGATATGGGATGGGATACCACTTCATACGTGAGACGAAGGAACAGTCAAAGCAGTTGGCCTGGAATGGGAGAATCATATCCAAGAACGAAGAGGTGGAATCTGCGGTTGATGGCAATTTTAAGGAGTTCTAACTACAAACAGGGTATAGAAACTATTGAATATCGCTGAAAAAAGTGTATCGAGCTAAAAGCAGATTGTGTTGAAAAACAAAGAAAAATGTTTCTAACATTTTGTGTCTTCTTTGTTAGGTCGGTTAGTTTTGGGACCGCCCTCGTATATATATATATATATATATATATATTATTCATTAAATCGTTGGTGGATGACCACAGAAATTTGTTCGTGATTAACCCTAAACGTATCTACACAACAGATTAAAGGCACAGATATATCGAACAGCTAAATCAGGAGTAAATCTGCTACTGAAGTTCCCGTTAAAAGTTTAATAATATAATTGTTAACAAAATATGATAGTATATTTGTTGAAATTAGATTTTGAATAACTCAGTATGGTGATCTTTAAGCAAGTTTTCATAGTTTGCTTCAGATGTGGAGATATCATATCGCAAAAGACGCGAATAAGTTAATGCCAAAATTAACAGATGCAAAATATTTTAATCTAAGAAATATAGGAGGAATAAAGAATTATGTCGAGAAATATCTTTGAATCTGCACCACACACGTCTCGTAATTGGTTAGACTGTCATCCATTGAGAGCGTTTACCACATTTAATCGTTTTCAGTTAAACTTTCTTCTACTCTCATTGTTAAAAATTGTCGCTATAATGAGTTAGCTAACCCAATGCCAATAATTGCCAAGGACATTTTTCAGCTCATAATTTATACATTAGCTTGCAAGTAAATTTCAAGAAATTAAACGCAGTATTGCGCTATAAATTGTTTTCTATGAAATGTTTGGATCAATTTCATTTTTTTGTTTGTAATGAAAGTATTATTTGCAATGTAATCTGTTAAAAAAAATAAAAAAAAAATACGGATTCCCACAATTTCTTATGTAATTAAAAACAAAACTGTAGTTAGTTTAATTAATAATCTTGCCATTCAACCACAATTTACAAATGAATTTACCCAAACTGCTTGTAGCCAACACTGCCAGCTTTGGCTATTTTAGCATCCAAATTGTGATACTCTGACTGTTGACGGTTTTGTCTCTAAGTACAGCGTAGAATGACGATTTTCAGATTTAGCAATATTTTGTAAACTTTTTTCCATAAAATTACCTCAATGGTAAGCTGGACTCCCTCAAAACATCAGATTTTACCAAACCAAGCAATATAAATCCATTTCTTCTGAATTTCTCCAATTTCTAGTGTCTTTACCTAGTATTTACGCAAAAGGTTAGCACAATGATTTTTAAAATGTTAAATGCAAACATTATTAAAGTTAAAGACAATTTATTGGATCTAGCAGTAATGTATCATATTTCATATGTGAAGTATAATTTTTATACAATTTTAGTAGTACTTAGAAAGATATTAATATTACATCACGTCCCTTTGAACAGAAAAAGTAATTTGTAATTAGCTTTTAAAATTATGTTTATTTAATTTATTTTAAATTTTACTCACAAATAAAAACGGAGTCCATTCTAAAACTTGAATATGAACTTATGGCTATAAGAACTTGGAAAGGAAATACAAAATATTTCCAACTTTGTGCATCGAGGCTTCACATGCCATTTTGAATTTGAACGTGATAGGTATACCATGTTATATACTATACTTTTTCATTTAATTTCAGATTTTGTCAGTAACAAAAAGTAGAAAAATAGGCATCTCCCCGTGTAATTTTCAGAAACCTATTTTATCGAATTAATTAGTTAGCAATATTTCTATTTTTTCTTGTCAAATTTCTTTAAAATATTATTACTTCCTATTATCGAAAAATTATTATTATTATCGAAATTAACAACCGAAATTTTTTAGCGATTTATAATCTTAAAATAATTTTTGCAGATATTTTGGCAGATTATTGAAGATTTTTTTTATCTTTGGGAGTTTGCAGCTATCCCTGTACCTGATTTCTGCAGTTTGTAGAATCCGAATCCGAACGAATCCTATATGCAAACGGCGGTCAACGAAATCAAAATTCCAAATCAATTTGTAATAAATCGCCTACATGTCCGTGCGTCTGAACGAGCATTATAATTTATTCCCAGGATGCATTTGGATTTTTGTACACAAAATTGACGAATTTGTGTAAGAGAAGGTTCCAGGATGGATGTGGCCATACGCTTGGCTTTCATTCTAAGACAATACCTAACAAGTGCTCAACGTGGACCACATTTGACTCTATTTAGTGGAACTAAACGTAAAATATGAACATAAAAATGATTTAACCTACCGGAAAAGTGTATGAAGGGTACCGAAAAAGGCGTGGTGCAGGGAAAAATTTAATTTCGGAAAATCGGTATTGGTATTATTTCATATTTTTCATAAAAATGTGTGTAATAGAAAAAATTTGTACGCTTAAAAACGCTACATAGTTTTTGTTGGAATATTTTTAGATTCGAACACTTAGTCTGAGAGTAGTTCAACCGATAAGTAACTTTGTGCTCAACTAGCTATCTTAAGAGTCATTCAGATGTATGAGTATGATGACAGATTTATCCATTCGCCAGACTTTGCGATTACCAAAATTTTAAAACAATTTCTTATTGATGATACTTCCTGCATCTAATTAAACAAGTTGTTAGCTGGCACAGTGTTGCCAGTTTTAAGAATTCTGCAAAATGCCGATTTTGTGATGTTGCCAAAGCATTTTTGCCGAATTTGCTTAAATTCGTTGTGAATGAAATAAATAAGATTTAGCATATAACAAAACGGAAACAGAACATAATTGAAAATAGTCACAAAGAATAATGTGATAACATTTCACAAAATTTTTTCTAGTATTTCTGGAAATAGTAGGCTAATGTTGCCAAATTTCTAGCTGATTTTTCGTCAGCTAATATATAAATTATTCAATATTTCAAATAGTTATTTTATTTGTCACCTGTCAAGTGTAGATTCATTGTATCCCACAATCAATACTAATACACATATGCTAAATATTTTTAGTCTCATTGAACGATTCCGAATGACAATTTGAGTCAAATATTTGAAGAACTTGCCTGCAAATCGAGATTTCGATCTTATGCGCGGTATTCGAGTGTCCTAACGATGTTTATGTGTTGACATACAGTCATAGTCTAGATAGGTTAAATTTTTAGAAAAAAATAGAAACAATTGTCTACATGAAGGTTAACCATACCACGTTTACCATACGCTATATTCATTACTTGAAAGCAAAAAATGATTCAGATGACGTTTAGAGCAAATTTCCAGTTCAAATTTTTAATTGGATGCGAACCTTGTTGTTGGTAAACATAAAAAATATCCACATGTTTGTGGAAAAGTCCACCCAGCACTCATCGCATCAATTGCAGCTCCTCAAAACATGGTACTCGTATTTTTCAGTAACCATCTTTAATTTCTTCTTTCGAAAAATTCAGATGATAGGAATGTTCACTCGTACAACAGAGAACTTTCATAGCACTTTTCAAAGAAAATTATTTTTTTCTACAAATAAATCATAACCATATATGCGAAATTAGAAAGATATTATTGTGTTAAAAATTTATATTGACTAAGCAGAAAATGATAACGAATGGTGCAGTGCCAGTAAACAGTCAGGCGACAACAGTTTGGCCGGGTAGAAGCCTTTTAACCATCCTCTTTGCATACATAATATATATCCTTATATATAATACGCCGACTCAATATTGGTTCGTTTTTTCAATAAAATGTTTCAATAACCATGCTTACAATTAAAATGACAAAAAGTGTAGAAAAATATTGGAATAGTTGATTTCTTCCGGAGATAAGATAGGTCCTGAATGAGCGTGCCATAAAATGAATTGGAATGGCTCTGCCTCGTTTCCATCAACTGTTATTACTATATTGCTCTCAATTAATGAATGAATCGAAAATGTTTGACCAATTTTTCAAAAATGTACATTTTTTAGAAGTGGGTTTGGTTCTTGTATGAGCATTTTTTCCTAATGGCGCATTTTGCCTAATTTCGAATTTAACTAAGTTAATTTTTGACTATGAAAAATTTTGATGAAAAATGTCGGCTTCTTAGCTTGCGTGATTCAGCCTCTTTAGTGTGTTCAATAGGCACGCTTATGGGCGGACATGCTAATATACTCGTATATATAGGTATATTTTATTTGGAGTCTCAGATTACTATTTCTAATTATTAAAAACGGAAAGATAAACTCAACACATAACTCTGCATTCCATCTCGTGTAATAGAACCTAGCAAGCAGCTGATTTTATTTTCTATTTTACAAAATTTGTAAAAACACCTTTATTTATTCATAAGTTTTCGTCCTAAGTTTTTGTAAAATGTTCTTATCATATTATTTATATATATACTATACATTTGGGCAATTTGTCCACTCATATAAATTTATGGGCTCTACTGTATGCTGCGACATCGAGAGATTAACATTTCTACCAAGCTTGTGCGTGTTGTCCATTTATATATATATATATATGTATATATATATATATATATATACCTATATATATATATATATATGACATATATATAATGCATATTTAATGGACAACATTATACATATATATATATATATATATACATGGAATATATGTTATTCATTTAATTCACACATTTTACATTTTGAAATGGTTTAGAAGTTGTACATAAATATATTGTCGTAGGTTAGTTTCTTGCGGACTAATTGTTGGCGTAGCCTTTTTCTATTCAAACTGAAATTCACAAATTATTTCATTATAAACTTTCAAATTTACGATTTACGAGTTTTATGGAATAATACTATTTATTATTATTCGTAATGGAAATGCTTTTTTCACATTTTTTTATTAAACAAGAGATTCCGGCCTTGGGACGAAAAAAGTCCAATATTTTAAAATTAGTTGCCAAAATTGCCTCATATGGAGTTTTCTTTATGTGAATAAAAAAAAAAAAAACAAATGATAGAACCTTCAGTAGAAATATTGGCAACACTGTCGAACATTGTAAAAAATTACATCGAAAATGATATGTGCAACTAAAAAAAATCCAAATGTGGTTCAAAATTCGTAAAGCGAATTGAAAATCAAAAATTTTATTAAAAATCATTTTTTCTAAAATTTAAAAATGCAGGGGCGTGGCAATCCCTTTTCCATTTTCTTTCACAGACTTAAATTTACTAATTTACCTGCCTGGCGCACTCCTGAATTTAGTGTAATTGAATGAAAGTCTGAGTCTACATATAGAATATACGGTCGAAATTCCGTAATTTGTATGAGGGTTAGAAGAGAGGGTGTGGTGATATTTTTAAATCTTACCAAGTTCTACCAATGGGGCAATTTATATGGTAGGTACGAGAAGGAGTGTGTCATTGCCATCTATGAGAATGAATCACAGAGCTTGGAAGACTTGTGCCAAATTTGACAGAATTCAGTGCAACTGGTTGGAAAACAAGAGTAAACAACTTGGATATGTCATTTGTGGTACCAAGGATCTGTCATTGAAGGTACCAAAAGAGGCGTGGTTTAGTGGTTAATTTTTCTCCATTTTTTAAAAAAGATTAACTATGACAATGGTCAAAAACAATTAGTATAGGGGCACCAGAATTACAATTCCCGGTTACGATCTGGCAAAAGATTACACTATGCAAGTTTTACGAAGTTGCATAAAGATTTACGCCAATTATTATGCCCTCCAGGCAGTAAGCTATGCAGCCGAATATCTTTTAATCGACTTAAAAAGTCATCGAACACATTTGGTCAAAAGGTACTTGGTACTCTACTCATTTCCTTTTTGATGTTAAATTTCTGGCGGTATCAAATGATTTATACTTCAATTCTTTCTCGTGACGGTATAAAGATAATCATATCTTATTTGCGAATATGCGCGTGTCTGCAAACAATTTTTTCTCTGTGTTCCATTCTATTTTGAAAGAATCTGTGCACAGTTTTAAGAATATAACTTTGTAATGAAACCGATAATTACTTTTAGAGTGGCATAAGTCTATTAAACTTTGATTATTTTGCAAAAATAATTAACTTTTTAGGCCCGTCTTATAATTAATTATAATTTTCGAGAAATTCCGGTATTTCCGGCAAAACTATTTATTGTAAAAAATTAAATATTTGTGTTCGTTAGCTTAGTCCATTTATGTTATGTGACCAACTTTGCCCTTTCCTTTGTAATATCGTCATTTGAATGAGGATTCCCATTTATGTTCAGTCGACTTTATCTACTAAATTAGTTATGATATCGAATCCATGTTTGGTTATTTTTTTTTTATCTTCGATTAAACTAACACTTTCCTTTTTAATTGACGTCTCATTGTTGCTTCTCTGTTTTTTTATTTTAATTTTCTACGTAAAACTGTCGGCTAATGGTGGAATTTAAGTCTTATGCAGATTTCAAAGGATTGGCCATTTAATTAAAGGTTTCTCTAATTGTTTTAACAAGTTTATATATAATATTCGTCGCCACGTTATCGAGGTTTTCAGTTGATTTAAACTCCTATTTACATAAATAGCAGGACTAGAATATATGATTTATGAAAATAGAATTTAAATAATAAAATATATAGCAGAAAATGTTCATGTTTCAAATATTTAGCTCATCCATTTCTCATAAGTGATGAATTCATAAGTCGTAATTTATCTTAAAGAGTGGGCAAACAAAAAATTCTGGAAAATCTTAAAAAATTCAATAATCGAAATATGTGTTCTACCAACTAATAATTTGGCTTATTAAATTGCAAATAAAAAGCATCTGACAATGAACATAACACGTTGTATACTGAAAAAATATATCTGCATCCATTGAATTGCCGTGAGGTATTTTTGTGTGAAGAATGCCAACGGTGTATTTACAATTACGACGAATACGATACCTTATAGCATTGTAGGAACACTCTAACCGTTTGAGAACAGTTTTAATTACAGTAGATTAAAGTACTATATCTTTACTGGTTTTTATTTATATTCACAAGCATGCAAATTTTCTTTATTCTTTTGCTTCTTTTTCTGCCCTTTAATAAACTCATGTCCATTCCAATACTATACATTTTAGTTTGAAATATTTCGTTACATTGCAATACTATCTTTTCCATTTGAAATAATGTTAATAATTTTCTGTATAAAAAACATAGATCACTTTAAGACATAATCGTTTTTCTTCTCTTTTGCTAAAATATTATATTTGTTTTATTAAATACATATATGCAGATTTTGCTAAGTAAAATTTTGTAAATTTTCAATCAGCACGTAATGAAAAATCAACCTATGGTGCGATGATTAACACCCGAGAATTTCCTTCGGCGAATCGTGGGTCTCAGCTGTGATAACGGTTATTTCGACTAGTCGAGCATTCGTCAAGTAAAAGTTTCCCAAATTGCATTTGAGTTTAAGAAGCTCTTATATTCGCTGAAATTTACGTGGTTAGAAACTTACATTCTCCACTTAACAATTAACAATTGTTTCTATGTCGATTTATTTATTTATCTATTTTTTTTTTTGTACGCACATATGTCATCCATCCAGAAAGGAACCTGTATCTTACTTTATGCATTAAAAAAAATGACTTCAATATGACTCAAACAACAGATTTCCTTGCCATCCCCTGAATGGGATATTGAGCAGAGTTGATACGCATTTCATTTTATCGGCTCAGTTAACGGAACCAACAGTTTGGCAACGATTCTGAGCATCATTTTGAGATTGGTGCAAACGTGGCGGTGTTTCATTGTCACCGATAGCTTAGATTTCTATGGGAAGTTAAATGATTTCCCACTTACCTACATCCTGATTTTAAGTTATTTTTTTTGATCCAAAATTGTGTGCATAAATATTTGGTTGCAATATTCTAAGTAAATTCTGAAATATATTTTTCAACTCAAAGAACACGGTGAGAATAGATTTTTTTTATATAAAATATTTCTGGCTAAAAAATATTAGTCACATTTTGAGGACGCATTTGTGCTTCAAAAACTTTATGAGAGTTGTACCGGGTCAGTAATAGAGTAAAACATACTTTTTTCACGTGAACGGCCTTACTTACATTTTTGATGAACTTTCCGTCTTACTTGAAACGATGTTGCCCACTTTAAGTAGTCAACAATTTAGCGTTTTTGGTATTTCCAAGTTGTTTTTGTGACCAAAAATTATCCACCGATGGATGTGAATGAAATAAGCAAGGAAGGCAAATAAGCGAGAAACGCCTTTGTCGAAATGTCAATGTGTCAAATCAATTATTTTACAGTAATAGTTTTCTTTTACTTTTCGAAATAAATTTGGTGCTGTTGCCGTATTCTTATTTTTGATGCTTTGTAAAGAAAATTGTTATGTGTTTCAACAGGTAACAGAAATTTGGCTATGATGGCTTAATTGCAAATAAAATGTCACTGATAAGCAGTTTTGTGCTTATCTCAAATTGATTCGAAGAGGACATTATTTTGGCATGATCTACAGAAACTCCACTCAGTATTACACTTCAGGAACGACAACTTAAACTAAAACTTTATTCAGGTCAGTTGTGGGAACAAGTGAACATATTTGGTTATTGGTTGGAATTAACGGGTCACATGACGTCTTCCCAAAACCAAGATTGACGAGATATATATTCACTAAGATGGATATCCAAAACGATACCGGTAAAAAGATTATAATATCGTTTACGATAATCGCCAATGATGGTCCGTTATTTTCAAACAATATGGTGTTCCACTAAGATAGTGGCATCGTTCTTGGTACGAAATTTCCCAAAAGTATAACAATTTACATTTCATTTGAAAACAAATTGAAAATATCTCAACAATTTTAGTTTTTGTAACATTAATTAATTTTAATTTTGGTATTGTTTCAGGGAAACCTGGATCCACAATATCAAAACTATATCATATCACTTGTGTTAACAAATACCGAGAAGTTAATGTTTATATACATTTTCCGTCAACATTTTATTTTGTGTTGTTGACTTCAAAGAAAATGAGTCTCGAAATGGCGTCAATGTTCTGGTATTTGTTTGGTACAGGTATTTTATAATATGATGCATTACGCATCAAATTTGATTAAACAAAGGCAATAAAACAACAAGAGGTAAACTAAATCTGTAAGAAAAATTAATTTCAATAAAAATGTTCTGTTTTCTTTACACCTTCTACGTTTCCCTACATTGATATTTTCCCCTGTAGAACTAATGGCAAAATTGGCCAAAAGGAGGTCAATATCGGCTTTTAAATGCAAAATGTAAATAATTCATTGAACGGTGCTAATTTAACGATCATGTACTGTGTACACATATGTGCTGACGTGTAGATGCGGTATCTGTTTTTACAGCACTTTAAACATTTTTCTTTCAGTTAATAAATTTACCATGAACCAGAAAAGATGAAGTAATGATGCCAAACATTTTTGAAGAGAGCTCATATAAACATGTGTACGTGTGTACGTATGATCAGATCTGATGAAATATTGTTATGATTTCTTCATTATGTACTTTGTTCGTATGCACATCCATGAGTACGTATACATTTCTTGGGTATTTGGTCTGAACAATTTCCTTTGAATGCCGCGCCTACAATATTAAACGAAAAACAATTCACATGTATTCCATCAATGGGATATAACGGGTGGGCCATAAGGGTGTTGGCGGTTTAAATACTCAATTTCTCGGTAACGCGCGGCGCGGGGTGGCGGGGGGATATGTTGTTCGCTGCGCCGCTTCCTGGAAATTTAGTCGCCATGGAACCGTACACGGAAGTGCAGCGTGCAGTTTGTGTCCGAGCGTATAACGAAAACAATAAATCAATGATTACTGCACGACGTTTGTATCGGCATGAACACGGTTTACACGATTTAAGTCAAGTTCCAAGCGCCAATGTGATACGAAAATGGATTAGAATGTTCGATACAACCAGCTCAACAGTACCAATTACGGTTCGTGGTCGCCCAGTTTCTGCAAGATCAGCCGACATTGTGGAGCGTGTTCGTGTTTCAGTTCACGACGGTTAGAGCAAACAATTATTGCAACATGCTAGCACATGTCATACGGATAGGGTATCCATAGAGCTGCTGAAAAATGTTTTTCCTGGAAAACTCATTTCGAAAAGGGGGGATATTGAATGGCCCCCACGTAGCCCCGATCTCTCTCCATGCGATTATTTTCTATGGAGCTACCTCAAATCGGTAGAGCAGTTGAAGAGGAACATTATTCAGGAAAGTAACAAAATACCGAGAACAACTTTTCAACGAGTTTTCCAAAATTTGCGACTTCGGTTCCAAGAGTGTCAAGCAGCCGAGGGAAGCTATTTGGACAACATTATTTTTAAGTCTTAAAAATTCCCATGCTTCTACTTTTTAAAAATACAAATATATTTTTTTTTATGTTTCGTAGTTTTTTTTTAATTGAATATTTAAACCGCCAACACCCTTATGGCCCACCCGTTATAAGAGTTGTGCACATTCGAAGAGCTTACTTACACACTTTTTTATTTTTAAACTCACTGTATGAGTGTGAAAGGCAGTTGGAGAAGTTTCCATCAAACTTGCGGAACGTTCGTCTACACATCGAGCCGACCGCGGCTCAAAAAAAAAAAAAAAAAAATAATAATAATAATAAATAAATAAATGAAAAATTGTAAAAAGGATGCCTTTATCAGAGCCCGAAACTGCGATACTGTAAACACGATAGAAGTGTACACTATCCAACTTGCCGTGGTCAGTCACAAGATTCATTATTTATTCATGTACAATATCCAGAAATTAGGGCAACTATCCAGCAGAATTTCTTTTTGTTAAGAAAGAAACACATTTTGACCTTCAAAGTATACTCATATTTGTTTACAGGGAAATTCTTTAAAATGTAAATTAAGAGCCATCATTTTTCGATTGAAAGGAAAAAAACTGAACTTTTTACGTGTAAACTTGGACAGTTCTTATAGTGACTTATAAGAAAACACCTGTTTGTAATTTGCGCTAAAGAAGAATGTTCTGAAAGACTAAAACATTTGTATTCAAACATATATACAACAATTCATGATTATATATCAGGCGTTCCTTTGAAGCTGGCCTCATGAGATTTAAACCATACTTTGAGAGGGTTGTAATCTCAGTTTTAAATGTGATGTTACTCGATCTCACCGCATCACTTACAATCTGCCGAAAAAGTGCCGTTAATTAATCATTTGAAAATCCCGGTTAAAGGGATTGTCAAAATTATTTTTGTTGCTAAGTTGGCATAACTGTCCTATGTACTGACGCGGAGTTTGAACGCGATTTGTCATTTAGTTTGCACGATTTTGTTAGTTCATTTGAAGTGTGTTTTACGATTTTTATAATGGATAAATACATCAAACAACAAATTTGTCGTAAAACTTATACAGAGTGAAACCTTGCATTCAAATGCGGTCGAAATGTAGTGGCAGATTCGATCTTCAGCGTCTTCAAATGATGTTAACATAGATAAAGGAAGGAAATTGTGGCTAAAAATCGTCGTTTAAGTTGGAGAGAGATGCGCGCTGATTTTTTTTTTTTGTGTCACGAAAAATGTGAATTTTCATAAAAACCTAAACGCGTAAAAGTAAACATGCTATAACGATTCCGTTCCCACCTCACATTCATAAAACGCATAATGGACATAATAGTGATCTAGCAAATCCTTTTTAGAAGAGATGACTTCCGATTGTTTCTAGTACTACCCGACCAGTAGCACGCCTTCCCTATTATACTATATTGAAAGTAATACCTGTTTTCCAAAATCACCCCAAAAAAAAAACCTTAAGTAAAATATCGGACATCTCTTAATTTGAATTAAACATTTACGTTTTATATAAAAAATATTTTTTTTGGTTCTCCTGAAAAAAAATAACATATTGTTGAAATCATATACTTCATTCCGCAATACATTTCGTTTTTGAAAAAGAAAAAAATAAATAAATACGGGGTGGCGCATGAATCGTGATACAAACACAATGTTATTGTCAATGGAGACTGTTATTTAAATATGTTGAAGAAGCTCCAACAGAAATTCCCAAACAAATTGATATTCAAAAACTGCACTTTCTGCTAGCCTCCAAGGTCATCTAACCTGACTGTAACAGACTTTTTTTGTGTGGTTGTGCCAAGCAGGAGGTGTACAAAACGAAACCAAGAAATTTGACTGAATTGAAGCATTGCATTAAAACAATAACTGAGGCGATCCCGACTTCAACCCTTCAGGTCGCACCGAATTATTTTCTGATCAGGTGTCGCATACTCGTGTAGATATTATACATACTTATTTATACATGTATGTATTTATTTAGCGGAATACTGAAGAAAAGTTTTATGAAAAATATCACAATTCTGCCGCTTTTTAGAAAAAAAAAAATGTTATCACTTTTCTAACGACAACGGAATTAGTTATTTAAGTTTACATATATTTAAGTTTATAGCATTTTTATACTATACTGAAAGGTAATATAACGCAGAATACATCTAAACGAGTTTTTTCTCTCATCGCTAAACGGTAGACTGAGTGAGTCCAAAAATAGAATGCGTGTAAGCTCACTGAAATTGGGAAACTTTCCCATACCTCATTCGTGGGATGCACGGGATTTTCTTTTTCTTTGATAAGTTCTATTAGGTTTATTGTTCAAAGTAAAAAATTCTTCAGCCAAACTGAAATTAAATAACATAAATGTATGCAAAAATTAAATATTTGCAAAATAACACAGTCGAGATCAATTATTACCAGTAATCCATGAAAGTCGTTCTTATTATCAGGTCAAATCTAAAGGAAGATTTACCATACATTTTCCGTGATAAGGAATTATATGTACTGTGGGTGGCATATCTTTCAGTTATGTTATTTGAAGAACTGCGATTTAGTTCCTTGATATGAGAGAGTTGAACGTTGGTGTTGTAAGCATCTGAAAAGTTTGCGTCAATTACTGATAGGCACAAGCCAAAAGATATGTTTGTATATACGAGGTGTGATCAAAAAATAACCGTTATTTTAATTTTATTTATTCATCAATAACTATCTTGTCTCCTTCAAAGTAGTCCCCCTCAGATACAATAAACTTGTGCTAGCGTTTCTTCTAATCCTCGAAATACTTTTAAAACGCTTTGTAACGCTTTTTTATCTCCTCAATCGTAGCAAAACGCTTTCCTTTCATCGGTGTCTTCAGGTTTGGGAAGAGGAAAAAGTCAGCGGGAGACATCTTCTCGGCCTTCCTTAAACCGGTTATACCACAATTGAACTTGTGTTCTGCTCATAGTATACTCGCCAAACGGCACAGTCAATATTTCAAATGTCCTTGCACATTTAATTTCTCTTTTTACACAAAACTTAATCCAGTTTCTTTGATCGATCATTTTGCGAATAGTAAAAAATCGAAGAGTACACCAAAACACGGCTAACATTTTTATCTGACAAAAAAAAAACTGACAATCCAAAATGGCTGATATTGTCAACATACATAACAGACATGTGTACCAACATAACAGAAAAAAATGTGAAAATCGAACATACGTAACTCACGAAATTTGAAAAAAACGTTATTTATCACACCTCGTATATATATATCGATAAAGTAATGTGTATCTATATATATATATATCTATAATATTGATATTTGTCGACTTTAATTTCATTCAAGGATTCGTCAGTTTTTCATAACGGTTATCCTGTACTCGTATGTATGCATATATGAATGATGAAAATATTAAGAATAATGATTTATTTGAGGAAAGTTTTTACTATGAAAATTGGATTAATAAACCTTCAATAAATTTTTATCAATATGGCCCTAAATATGAAAAATATATATTACGATTGTTTAAAATTTTTGGTTGAAACTTTGTTGGTCATAAACGTTTTTCATCTGTGTAAATTACTGAGTTTATGTAATTTAAAAATTGTTGTGGTAGTGGTGCAAAGAATTTGGAAAAAGTATTATTTTGTCTGATGTTAAGACATTATTCGCTACAAATTTCGCTTTTATGTTTGTTGATAAAAGCATATTTATAAATGTTTAAACAATTTAATAAATCGTTTGTAAGATCTGCATAAATTCTATTAAAAAATTACCGGGTTAAGTTGGCACAACTGTCGTCTATACTGACGTGGAGTTTTAGTTCGATCTGTCATTTAGTTTGTTTATAGTAGTTGATTTTATCAATTCATCTCAAGTGTGATTTTCGATTTTCACAATAGATAAAGATTTTGTCTTAAATTTAGTACTGCATGTGCAATTTCGTATGCTCTGTCGCTAAAAATGTTAACTTTATATTAGGCTTCAGTAAGAACACATACGTAAATGGGTGTGGTGCAGTGTATTCAAAAGCGGTAAAGATGTGCTGGAAGATTTGCATGGGCGGCCATTATCGTTCTCAACAGAAGTGAACATCAATAAAGTAAAGAAACTGATGACTTAAAACCGTCATTTAAATTTGAGAGAAATAGCTGACATTCTAAAAGTGTCAATTCCAACTCCACATTCATAAAACACATTATAGATATATTAGCCACAACGCTTTGGAATGGCGCCTTCCAACTTGACCGAAACCGAAAAAAAACCGCTTCAAAGTTGATTATATATCAAGATATTGTTGATAGTTTCCTCTGATTATCGCGGTGTTGTGCAATCGAAATTTTTGCCAGAATATTAGATGGTAAATAAAGAATACTATCTGGGGGTTGTGCAGAGTTTGAAAAAGCTAATTCATCGGAAAGTCCAGATTTGTAAACGGATTTCTTTGCAAAATTTCAACAATCACAATCACTTTCCAAATCTCAAATTGCCGCTTCGAGGCACTCGTTCTTAGTAGGTAAGCATAAAAGAAATTTCACTGAGACCTCAAATTTTGTTCCAGAAAATGGATTTGAAAAATGTTTTTGTGATTGAATTATTCGTTGGCATATCTGTATTATTTAAAAAAAATTAATGAATATAAGCATTTCCTGTTTAATTTGTCAATTTTGTGTACATTTTTGACAGAATGTAAATTGTTCTGTTTCTCTAATATGAACTGAATTTTCGGGTTAAGTAGAGGTTATTCTAGAATTACGTATTGCACAAGGTGTATGTACGGAATGCTCCTTCTAATCTATGGGTCAAATAAGATATTATTATCTCTGTGGCCATATGTTTTCTGCATCTGTATGTATCATTTTTATGCTGATATGTCAATTGAGTGAAAATAAAAACTTCGTCTTTGTTTTAATTAGTTTAATTAGTTATTGTAAATTGGATAAGAAGTTACAAAAATAGGGCCGGCCTTTATTTTCCTGCTCAGTATTCAGAAGAAAATGTTAACATTACAAAAGTAAAGGGAAAGATGGTCTCAAATTTGCAAAAAATGTTTTTTTCTTTGTTTTGGATCTTTAGTCTTTTTCATGTTTTTCGTGCCATTTAAATTGACTCAGACTACTATGTACATATATATGCTTTACAGGACCTATGTACATCAGTAATTCTACTCGTTACAAGCGTAATGATAAGCGTATTACATATCCATGGGATTGGATAAAGGATATACACTTCCCTCCAAATTTCCCATGAAATTTTATAAAGCATATGTTCTTTTACATTTCAAATGAACGCAGTGAGACGCAGATAGTTCGTTTCAGATAACGTTTATCCTTCTGTTAGTATGTTAACATTTAAACTACCAAGATTGGTAATGAAAACATTATGTTTGTTTGTTTTTTTCCAGATTGATGACTTGTATGAGGAGATACTCTATGAGATAACAAACAACATTGGATGCGAGGCTAATGACGTCTGCAAAGAATCTTTAATAGAGTTTGCCCAGGAGGCATTTAAAATGCCCAATGCAAAACATGAGCAGATACTAGAAATAGCACAGCAAAAGGAACCTCCCAATATTCGACTAAATGTTGAAATAATTAAGGCAGAAAATCTCTTACCAAAGGATTCAAATGGATTTTCGGATCCCTTTGTTACGCTATATCTAGAATCAAAAGGTTCTCACCGTTATAATTCGTCCGTAAAAACCGAAACCTTGAATCCTTTGTGGGAGGAACATTTCTCACTGTAAGTGCGAACAGTTCTATAGAAAGAATGGACTTACATTTGCGTATTGCATTTATTCTTAGGCCCATAGTCGAAAATCCGAGAAGTGAAGTCCTTATAATTGAAGTCTGGTAAATGATTAAGAGGACAACTACAATTATTACAATTCTTAGTATTATTTTTATGCATTTAAAGGGACTTTGATGCAGCAGAAACTGTTAAAGAGAAGGTTAACAAAATAATGGATGTGAAAGGTATAAAAGGACTACGGAAATTGATGAAGGAAATCGCTATGACAGCGTCGATGGGTAAACATGACAACGAGCTGATAGGCAGAACTGCCATCACATTGAAAGTAGGTATCATCATTTGGTAACATTGATATGTCGCAGGTTGACGTATTCGCAACTTATTTTAGTCCATACCCGCCTCTGGCACGACGGTTTGGTACAACCTGGAGAAGGGGAACAAAACAAAAAGCCGAGGATCAGTTTTAGTCAGTTTAGCACTCAGCGCCGAAAAAAATAAACACGTTGCCGTACAGGAACACCGAACTCTTCTGAAATTACTTTTGATGCATGAGCTGGAATCTTCGCAGGTAGCCAACTACTGGTGGTGTGGAAAGTTCAGTTCGAACGCTGAAACGATTCGATTGCAACACGCCGTTCAATCGGGCATGTCCAACTTCGAATGCGCCCTTAGTCAATGGTCCGTGTACGCAACCATACATGAGGAACACCCTCTTAGCTTTTCTCTGTTTAATTCCATACTGGACACCTTGATCCCAGTTCTTAAATGCCATCTCAATGATTCCGAGGATATGAAAACATTTTGGGATGGTGTTAAACGATTGCTACCTTCAGCCTTCTCCGTCCTTCGAAAATTGCGTGCCAAAAATGTTAGTGATAAGCAAATATTGAAGACATTATGCGAGGTGCTGGATATTTTGTGTAAAATTAAAATGATTGAGGGTCCAACAAACTTTGAGCTATTTTCTCCGAACGTGTATGGCTGGATATCTAGAAAGGAAGGAGTGGAGTATGGCATCGATAATGCCATCATCGATGCCTTAAACTCAGGAACACAGGAGTGGTTGGAACACGTCATCGAGGCAAACCGTCCAACCAGCGATCAGCATTCCGACGACGATAATCTTCAGTACTTAATAAAACTAATACAACTGGTTCGGTCCGATTTGCAAAGGGCAATGGAATACTTTGATAAGCATTTCTACCAGTACGTATAGCCATTATTCTATTATACTAATTTCATGTATTTATTTATTTTTATTATTTTTTTTTTTTTTTTTTTTTGTAGAAAAATACGCATACATTTTTCCACGGTGCTGTTTAAATTCTATGATGGGAAAATCGCAGATATATCCAAATCGATTGTGGACGAAGTTTGCAGTCATATAAAGAAAATTGATTTGCCTGATGACAATTTCCAAGAGCTTCCCAATATCGACAATGTCAATATGGGGACAACTTTGTTTGAATTGTATCTTGTTCTGAAACGCTTCCTCACCATGGGTATGTATATATGAGGGTAGAGACAGATTTAATGCTAGTTTTACTTTCTAATAATGTTTAGGTACTTAATATGGTTCGCCTTGAAGAATGAATCTTGTAATCACAATTTGCATAATTTTAATTCCGTTACTTGCCCAAAACCGGTTAAGCATTAGGACTACTGCTGCAAGGCAAAAACCAAATATATTCCAAATTAAACCGTCTTGTCGAAAAAGATTGTCTTTTGATGTAGTTTTGGAAAAACTTTTTCACCATCTTCAAGTAGCATCTTGGTTTATTGCATTAACCATTCAAAACAAAAAATTGGGCCATTTTAGTAATATTTCGAATAAGTGTCGAAAATTAGATGAACTCAACAAAAAAAAGAAAAAAAATGAAATTAATAAAATTAAAATTGGAAAATAAAATTAATAAGTTCGCCAGCAAAAAGTTGAATAGAGCGACCATGAAATACTCCTATGTAATGCATTAGTATTTAATGCAGCTGTATCACACTAACAGAATTCCGATGAAAACTTGAAGCAGTAAAACCAATCTTGGCTATGCACTTGAATGAGGAATATATCACACCTGATCCAACCAAATCATGTTTGCTGAATTTAATCGAGTTCCAATGAAAATTGTGACTACTGCACGTCAAAATATGAATCAATACGATGCTTTTTCAATAAGGTTCCTCTTTGGCATAACTGAGTTATATGTACCGAATATAGTCAAATTCCATTGAAAGCTGTGATTTTTGGAAATGGTAACGTAAAAACAAGTTTTTTATCCTGATCTCTATGTGTGGAAGGCAATAAGGTCCATATCCCTCAGGCCATAAAACAAATTGGCACGAAGAACCACAGATATGTGTAATTTTCTATCAGAAAAGATGGAGCTATATTTTTATATAGAAAGCAGTGAATGTATTGTGTGAGGGATATGGGTGCGGAGCTTACATCGAAACATGAATTGCCACTGTCCACGTGTAGTAATTTTGAAATGTGATTTACGATTTATACCCGAATGTAATTACTACTTCCTGCTGCGAAACAATTAGATTGAAGTATTACAATTTAATTCACGGATGACAGTAATTTAACAGCCTTTTTCACGAATGTGTAGCCCCAAGTAACGACAGAATTAAAGTTTTTTGATAAAATTCGTTTTAAGAAGCCTGCCCATCTGCCCGACTGGAAGTCATGATTTAAGATGTCTCTACGAGTAGGTTCCATAGGAAATTACAGATTTGAAAAAAATCGCCTTCACTCGATTAATTTGGAATTGGCATACTACCTATAGATTTGCGTACAATTCGATAAGGTGTAATATTTTAAAAAAGGTTAATATAAACTGGGAAATGGAGTGAACATATTTTTCGAATTTACTGAAACTATTTTGAACTACTGTGTAACCATTTTCAAATCACGGGCAACATTTCGCGAATCTATTTTACCATTTTTTAAATTAGGTGAAGCATTTTGCCAAATGGATTTCCTGCACATAGCCAAGGATCAAAATACAATCTCAGATGAAAACAAACAAAAAAAGAAAAACAGATTAGAAGCAACAAATTAGTACATGGCTAAAAGTAATCACTATATTGAAAGATGATCTTATTGCTTGCGAATGACTTCATATATCGTCGTGAGTTTGACAAGAGATAGCAAGATTATTGTGTATACAAAGTGACAGAAACAGGGGCTCGGAAAAAGTATCGACATTTTCTTGTAGTTCTATGGATTCCGATTTTTTTGCATTCGATGCTCTCAAGCATTCTCATTATTGGTACTAAAATTATTCAATACAAAAAGCGGCACAGCGCATGTACGGATTCTGCCATTTATTGCTTCCAATGTTTATTAACAATGAAATATAGTATATTTGTCATAAACAGCCATTACTTTGTTCGCAGAAATTTATTTATTTATTTATTTTATTTTTATTTTTTTTTTTTTGTTCGAAAAATACTGTAGCGAAAATAGTTGGTTTAGACGAATTGGCGATTTTTTAAAACCCGAGTAAACTATTGAACGCTCATCCCATTATTTGTTGGGAAGACAAAAATGTGTATCTTTATTATGTAGACATTTTTCTGGAATATTTAGATATTTCTGCGGTAACAGACCATTAGTCTGTGCTGAGGAATGGGATACAAATTTTTGCATAGCTTACTACTTATACGTTCCGCCGAAGAAATGAGGGTATATGTATCATTTGACACATCAAAAATGTAACATCCAAATGGAAATGAGTAGAGTACCAAGGACCTTTTGACCAAATGTGTTTTATGGCTTTTTAAGTTGATTGAACGATATCCGGCTAGCTGGGTATTAGGCATAATGATTGCCGCAAAAACCTTTATAAAACTTTTTAGCACAGACCCATATTTTGCTAAACTTTGTCGCGCATTGTGAAAATAATTTTATCCCTTCTTGCATCTCCCATAAAATTTATTGATTTTCCAAAAGGTTTCTTTATTTTATAATTAAATTTTTGCCCATTGTGTTGCTCTATAACCATTTCTGGTTCCTCTCACACAAAGAGAGCTATTTCAATTTGTTCCCTGTAACTTCTAATGAAAATGAGCGGCATTTGAGTTCCTCCAATACAAAATTGACCGATTAATCGAAATCACCTGCTGTAATTAAAATTTTTTGTCAAATGTATTACATCGCAATGTTTGTTAATATGCGAGCAAATCGACAGGACAATCGCGCTCTTTCTCGCACCTCCCATACAAACTACCTAATCTAGCCCATATATTCCTTAATTCATATTTTTTATTCAACTCATTTGTAGTAAATTCAGCATTGTTTAGTAAGCATCATTAAGCTAAGTTCCACAAATGAAGATGGCCTACATTGCCGCTCCGCTTAGGATATCTTACATACAAACTAACCGATTTGGCAAAAATCAAAGGTGGTTCTATACTTTCTAAGCGGAATACAGTCAAGTTCACTAAGCTATCATTTATATTATTTTATTTATATATTATTTGTAATGAAACGCGTATTTATTATGTTACTTTTCCTATTGAAAAAGTAAGGATAAATAAATTTTAATGTAAATCTATATACATTTCTACGTTCCACTAACTGGCAGTACCAATAGCATTGAATTGAGTATTTGAACGAGTACGATATCATCATTTTTCATTTGAAACCGAAACTTGTCATATTAGCATCTGATCATTTGGTGAAAAGAAATGGTTCTTTTTATAAATATTGTTTTTACGAATATTGTGTTACATTTTTCTCTGTTAAGTCGAAAAGGTTTATCGGTTAAGTTGCCGTTCTTCAAAGTCTTCTTTTATAGATGCTAAATCTCCTGGATTCTTCGCGTAACCGCTAGACTCCAAGTAATACCCAAAGAGAGAATTCTGCAGTAGTTAAATTAGCCAATTGGGAGGAAACTCTTCTCAGTCACCCGTTATAGCAAAATTAATGTTCGTCAGATTTTCGTCCTTAATCCGGTTCAAGATAGTTTTTTTTATTAGCAATTATTATTATTGCTATAATTCAAAAACTTGCGAATTGAATATTGAATTGAATATTTTGGTATTCGCCCTTAGCTGTTTGTGCTTTCTCGAACATCATCACCACCTTAAGGGTCGATCTACAACTTCACAAAACAATTGAGAAGTTTTGCCCACCTGTACGAAAATATTCTCAACGAAGAGCAGACGTCAAATATAACTCAATTATTGCAAGTTAGAAGTTATTGTAGAAGTTATTGTTGGCACAATTGTCAACAAACATTGGTTAATGAAAAGCTGCGCAGTGTTCCCTCTTTCCATTATGTTCGTTTTTGAATTTAAATAAAAATTAATGACTAATAGAAAAACAATCTTGAACTAGATTAAGAACCAAAAAAGAATAAATTCAGAAACGAACATTATTTTTCTTCACTAAAAACATATTCCTATAAATAAATAAATTAATGCTCAGAAAAGTTGCACCTTATTGGAATTTTTAACAATTTGATTTTTAGCAACATAATATCTCAGTCAATTTGAAAATGGTGTTATCGAGTTTGTATGTAATTCTTTGTCAGTTTCAAAGTTAATCAAATTTTCATAGTAAAACCGTTCTTCAACTATTCAATAAGATATTATGAATAGGGAGGGCCCTTTTAATATTGTTTTACATAATTTTAAAAAATTTCACTCGAATATGGGTTAATTTCAATAGAAAATATTACAAATCGATTGGGCTAATTTTGGGTCAGACATTATCAAAGCTAATAATTATATGATTAACAAACGTAAGTTTTTAGTTCTCATGTAGTTCCGTCTATAAAATAATTAAAAAAAAGAAAACATTATTTTAGGATTGCATAAATTATATGCATTACCTCGTAACTTTTGCATTTTGCATTTGCATTTTTTACTAGACTTAAAAATGATAGTATTGTCTTGAATGCCTTGCTTTGGAATGAACGCGATTAGAGACGCAGCTTCCCTATGATATATCAACAATGACTTCCAAAAAACAGTATAATGTGCTTTTGCCACTTGCTTCATTCCGGCAGGCTGCATATTTTGCAATATTTCAAATTTTAATACATTGAAATTTCGTAAAGAGCAACATGCTGCAATAAGCGAAATTCATCTATTTACGATAGCGTTTGATCTTATCATTTATGTTAAATTTCAGGGAAATCTCTATGTCCTGATGAAGAGTTGGCGATTCAAAGTTTTCATAGTTGGTTTATGCCTGGCGTGGCTCATTGGTTGGCCATATCAGTCATCAAAGCCCTTAACCGCATCGAAAAGGCCATCGAACTTGATGAACTGAAGGCTGTCGACGAAACTGTGAAATATAGCTCTTCTGCAGTAGATACGCTGGCGATATTTTACCAAATAAAAATATTTTGGCAACAATTGGACTGGCCAGACGTTGAGGGTTCCTACACATTTGTGGCGAAAATCGTAGATGTAAGAACTGCTTGACGAGCGACAGAATTGCAATAAATAACGGATATTTCCTTTTGTTTTAATTATATGAATCCAGGATATCTGTCGGTGCTGTGTTTTTTATGCCCAGAGGATGTCACGTCGCGTCGACAGTCTGTCATCTGACACCAGCGAATTCTTTCATGTTTCCCCAGAATGGTGCTTGGCTATAAATAACATTGATTATATACGCCAAAGTCTGCCGTCCTTTATTAAGGTAACAGCACAGCATTTATTGATATACTAACATTATAATATCATTGTGATCTTCAGGAACTCGGTACGGATGAAGTTATTAAGCGTCTTGCTGAATATCGTACTAACTTGGAAGCTGAGCGGTGCGAAGTAACATTGAAGAATGTCGTAGATAATGCTTTGGATACTGAGAGGAACCAAATCCTTGAACTCATAGAGATCGTGGCACGCAAAATGTCTCCGCCTATTCGTCGATTCTTGGCTGAAGGGGCTGAAGTGTTGCACGAGGACTCAAATTCTATGGAACGTCTCATGATGTACCTGGAGTCATCATTGGGCACCCTCTACGAGACGCTGAATGAAGTCAATTTCGCTCGCATTTTAGACGCTATATGGGCCGAGTTATCAATCATTATGTATGATTTAATACAGTCGAATCTCGATGTAAGGCAGATAAAAAGGTTATGTTCTGAATGAGAAAGACAAATTTAAATATTTTTTCAGAAACGACGACCTCCTGCATTCTTTCAAAATTTGCGAAACACGCTGCGAATTATGATTTCATGCTTTAAAACTGGTAACATCGTAACATCCGACGTCGAAGTGTTGTCGGAAATTGAACGCATTTTAGACTTACATGCTTTTGAAACAGCAGATTTGATTCATCAGTATTATTTAGACAGGCTGGGCCATCAGAAGAACATCTCAAATTCAGAGTATGGTCAGCTGACTGTTAAGGCAAGTTTCACAGACTCGGCATTGGTGGTAAGTAGAATTTGGTGCAGCAACTAGCCATACATCTTATTAATTCCAAATGCTGCTTTTCAGTTGGATATTATGAATGCTAGAAACCTCGTCCCAATGGATTCAAATGGAGCATGTGATTCATTTGTCAAGGCACATTTCCTACCAGTTAATCGTTTTGTAGGAGTTCAACCCATTAAGACTGCTACCCATAGCAAAACTTGCTTTCCACTTTACGATGAACAATTTACAATGTAAGTTAAGTTCGACTCGTGCGATATATTCTATTCTAGTGCTGGAAATTTATTACTCAAGTGCTGCAAATCGAGGAAGTAAATAGGACAGTAAATGGTATTTCCACTTTTTAAAAGTTTCCAGTTTTGGCTGTAGGGAATTGACAAAAGTACAACTTTGCTTTATCTGAAATCCATCTTCCTCGCAGTTGGACATACGGTGTGGGTTTTTGCCCACACCCAGCTTATATGCGACTTTTGAAAAAAAAGTTGTTTGGAAAGTTCGTTCGGTTAATTCGTTAGTTCACCATACGTAGATACTATCATAACTTCCTCCCACCCCTTTTCTAATATGTTTACTATTGTTTACTTGTATTCTCGTTCTAGTCGTAAGTGGTTATAGCGTTTTAAACAAAAGTTTTAAAGGAGAAAAAAAAATAAGCGAAAAAGAGCATTTTAGGCATATTATGCTGTACTATTTCTGAAATGGAAAAACGACTGTTGAAACCAACTGAAAAATAAAGTCTGTTTATGAAGAAATGCCAGAAATGGTTTAAAAGATTTTCTACGGTCGACTTCTCCGTAACGGACCCTCCCAGATCAGAACGACCAAAAGAAATTGTATCCGAGGATGTGAGAGATTTAATTTTTGTTAATCCCCGTGCAACATGTAGGGAAATAGCTGAAATAAACAAAAAATCAGTGTCAACAGTTCACGGGGTCATAAAAGAGTTCGAATTTGTGAACAACCTCGATGTGTGGGTACCTCACTCTCTCACCGAGGCCAACAGCCTGAATCGCGTTGGCGTCTTCGATAACCGAAGGATAAGAAATAACAAGACACCATTTCTGAAGAACCCATCACAGCGGATAATGTTGTCGATTTGGTGAGATGTCAGAGGAGTAGTCTTTTTGAGCTTCTCCCAACGAATCAAGCGATTAATGCGGACTACTATATCGCAAAATTAGATAAATTGTGAACACTGCATTGGAAGATGGCCGAGGCTCATCAATCGGAGAGATGTTATCTTCCATCACGACAACGACCGCCCTCACACTGCCTTTCGAACCCGTCAGAAACTGTCAGAGCTTGGGTGGGAAGTTTTACCTTACCCACCATACTCCCCAGACCTGGCCCCGTCCGACTATCACCTATTTCGCAGTCTGAACAACCACTTGAAGGATTTGACTTTTCATAACGACGAGCTTTTTTCAGAAAAATCATGCGAGTCTTATAAGAGGGGAATTAAAAAGCTCCCAGAGAGATGGGAAGAAATCATTAAGAAAAGGGAAGATTAAAATCATTTTTTTCTTGTATATAAATTTGAAAATAAATTTCTTTTAAATGCCGAACGAACTTTCGGAACAAACCGATACTTTGTCACTTGTCTCGACACCTGCTTAATGGAGATACCATTAAATCTCCATTGAAATTAATTTGTTTTAAATACAGTAATTAGTGAATAGTAATTAAAACAGCAAATTTTGTGAGAAATAAAAGCGAAACCGTTTACAATTTATGGTGCAGACAATCTTGCAATAGCATTACCAAACTGCTTACCAAACAAATGAAATGTAGGCGAAAATTTCGGTAACATCATATAAATATATGTGGTTTATGGAAAAGAAAAATTGAGTTTAATCATCGTAATGGTGATACATTAGTTTTTGAAAGTGAAGTAGAGCTGCAGCAGCTGGCAACGATAAACATAGAGGAAAAAATTGTTCATTTAAATAAATGCTGAGAAGAAAATTTATTTAAATTAAAAGAGCAGCCATAACCCTCTGACAGTGTACAAGCTTCCAAGAAATTATTGAAAATCTAAATTTGAAAACCTAAAATTTGAAGGTATATACTTCACGAATCGATCTCCCAATGGATACGCTGAGTAACATAGCAAGTGTTTTGAAATGTCAACGCAAAAATAATCCAAATTCGAATATGTTTTCCAAGCATTTCCCATTTGCTCAAACGAAATTGTAGAAAAATCTGATAAAGTTATTTGCTCCATCGAAACGCTTAAAAAAATTAGAAATTTGTAGTTGAAAACATAGTTGCTATTAAAAGTGAAGTTAATTTATTTTATAATACAACAAGCCTTACATTGATAACATATTTGGGCACTGATATTCTATGTATGATAGGAATTTTCTATTATAATCCAGAGACAAAAACATATCTGTTGCAATTTGATTATCGATAACTTGTACCAAAAAATTTCAAATTAACTTTTCCTACATAAAAATATATTTATTTTTTCTTAAACTATATTCCTTTTTGCAAATTCTTTTCTTATTTCAATTTTTTATCATACGTAATATCAAAGGAAAAATAATCTTTTTAATGAAGTACTTCATTTCATTTTTTTCTGCAACTGCCATGAGATGCAACAAACGTCATTCATTTCTAATGTGTTTTCCTTCGGTGCCTGTACGAGTATTTCAGTTCTATCCATTATGCCTCTCCCATAAAAACGCTCGTCCCAATTAATAAAAATGTGTTGCAGTTAATTTGCACAAGCTAAAAAGAGACGAATTTTTCACAACAAAATCATGTGCCGTCGGTAGGGATAAGTGCAATTACTTGGTGCCAGGTCTGGACTATAAGGTGGATGCATAAGAACTAACTAACCAAGTTTACGGAGCTCCTGGCAAGTCATTATCGATGCGTGTATATTGTGTTGTCCTGATGGAATACAATTCTTATCCTATTGGAGATAGCTTTCCGCTTTTAGGTGATTACTTCCTTCAGCTGGTCTAATTGCTTCCTTCAGCTGGTCCAAATTAACAGTAGGGAGCAGCTCATATTAGGCGAATCTCTATCAATCCCATCAAATACGCTGCAAATCCTTCCCTACCGTCAATCCTGTCTTGATAATCGTTTTCGTCGCCTCACCACGATCGTTTGCACTGGAAAATTGATACACTTTTCATCACCAGTCACTATCCGCTTCGGAAATGGTTCGTTTTTGTTGACATTCAGCAGCGATTGATAGATGGATGGTTTTTTCGTTAACTCGCTTCTTCTCTATCCAGCTTCAAGTGGTTCCAAATGGGAGTTTCGTGCAATATTTAGCTCCTAGTAAATTGAAACAGTGACGGTGTGACTGACATTTCATCAAATTACCGGAACGGAATCAACGAAATCAAAACTGCGCATGACTGACCGTTACAGTATCAGGACTATAAACATAATTCACATGTTTAGCTGAATAATGAATCACGCAATCACAGGATTGTCTGAGTATTTTTTAGGACGAAATCTTATTGGAGATATAGATTATTAAAGACATCTGTTAGGAAAATAAACCTAAACTTTATAATAGTCGAAAAACGAGATTTTTTTTTACGAAAGAAAGGAAGAATTTCTGAAAACCAGGGAATTTGTATGTTACATACCAGTAGTAGCCTGGCAGTGTAGTACATTTTCATTGTCAGACTCAAGTTTACTAAAAGGTTAACGTGTGTCAAATTTGACTAAATCCAGAACTACTAATTAAAACATATTAAAAATCCCCACTTGAAGGAGATGACAATTTATAAACTCCAGCTACAATCTGGCAGAACATTAAGCCTTGCTAAGACATCCAGTCAGACAGAGAGACATAGCTCAACTGTATTGTCGAGTAGCTCACTGGGACACCAATTTAACTTCAAATCACCAGTTTGTCACATGCTTGAAAGGTTTTTTTTCCTTTCTTATGTGCTTTAGTTTCCTACTTTTACTTGTATTGAGGATTTTGAAAGTTTGTCTAATTATACTATCCCTTACGAAATTATTTTGCGAAGACTAGATTTATATAAAGATCGCATAATTTCATGACCTTAACGTCAGTTTTCTTGTTGGGTCATAATTCTTCATTCAATGTAACACAATTTAAGTGTATTGCTTTATCTCCAATTTCGAAACGACAACTTTCGACAGTTACTTTTAATTACAAACTTACAATATTGCATTTGTTAACAATGTTATTATTATGCAATAGATCATAATTACGTCGAAACGATCTTATCTTCCCATAGCAAATTGTCTGAGGAACAACGAAGCAAACAAAATAGTCTGATACTGTTTAGCATCAAGGATAAGGATCTATTTGGAATGACAAACCAATACATTGCCGAGTGCTATATATCATTCGCCGATCTGATGGCAAACGAGAATGAGCAAATCCATATGGAATTGTCGAGACCAGAATACACAGGTGAGTTCAAATAACATTCGTCGCACGCTATTGCATTCTGGTATTAACAAATGCTACATTTCCAGACTCGGATACGATACGCGCTTTGGAGTACAGGCAAGGAGATAAACAGGCTAAAGACTTTTTGAAAAAGCTAAAAAATAAATCGTACTCATGAGAATTAGCCAATCGCTTTAAGCGAGTATTCAAAATGCATACATAGAAGTAGTGTATGTATGTATTTGTTCAAATATGTCTCGTCTACCAATTGTGTTTGATACTTTTTTTACTTATTACATGAAACATACCTACATTTACATGTAATTACGTATATTGTACGATGGTTAGACTATACTGTACTAGCATATAAATATACATATACATATATGTATATACATATATATGTATGTATATATATATTGTAAACATTTCATTTGACTTTATTACATTGTTAATCGTATGATAGAATGTAGTAGAATGGGAAATAAAACGAGTCTTATGATGACAGTCAGAATTTCCCTAATTTGTAATAAATTTGCATACTTATGTATATACACATTATATAAACAAATTGTTTATACATATATTCAACACCGGGCGCATTCAGGTAGATGGCATGGAACCGACCATTAATTAGAATTTCCATTCATCATTATTTTTATTATTATTTATTTATTATAAGATATTAATAAGGCTTTAATCCTGAAGACAATGGCTGTACAATATTTCACACTTAAGCCGATAACAGAAATGGCAAAACATCAAAAAAGATATGGAAAAGAGATCGATTACACATCATTGCAAGAATAAAATCTTATAAAATATTGTTTACTTGAGAATTGTTTACTCAAAGATATTTGGATATTTAGGTCAATCGGTATGTAGGCATTCATATTTTACTTGGGAGTTGAAGGCCGCCCATTGACTTTATCATTTAGTAATACAAAACAAAAAGTTAAATAAAATAAAAATATCTGATCAAAATTTATACATCATTAAGAAACCGCCAGTTATTAGTAACGATTTTGGCATCAATAACAAACTAAATTTGATGTAACAAACTTTAAATCGAATGCCAAATGTTTGTTTATAATTTGAATTCATAAGACCATTCAAATGACCAAAGTCCTACACAAAGATGAAGCATCATACTTATTTGAAAAAATTGAAGTTTCCCATTTTATAGTAGTGAAATACATTACTGTGGCAATTGTTTGGCGATTAGACGGCGGCATTCAGGCCATATCATATTGATTACTAAATTTTCATTACGGACTCACCTAACACAAAATTCTCTAAAAATATTGTAACCATCCCGTTTATTTCGAACTTTTATCGCTACTTAGAAAACCAGATTATGATATAGAACGGAGTCACTGATTAGCCCCTAAGCTTTTACGACAATCATTTCTGCTTGAAATCATATTTCTGTGTTTTCTTATAGATAAAAACGTCCATTTGTATAAAATGATTTTAAAATAAATAACCGTCATGCCCAAATATAAAGAACAGCACCTTTACAAAATCGTTTATCCCTAAAAGTCAATATTAACATCAACCCGATTACGAGCGGGTAATGAACAATAGATTGGACCCCATCTCTTGTCAATTAAAACCAATACAGAAATCTTACCCGGCAGATGACTTGCATAAAAATTAAAAATATTTTTAACACAAATTGTTTTAAAAAAGGTTGCGTGTTCCCGTGAACATTTTTAGACTGATTTACAAACAATATTTTAACATGAACATATTTCTTATTAACTAATATGTGCTGACGTAGTCCACGCGCGATGCACCAACTGTGTGAACGTAAACAAACAAGGAATCACGCCACGATGCAATATGATTCTTCCTGCTGACGCCATATCTGCGATGTGTGTGGAAAACTTCAATAAGTTATTCGTTAACTTATATGTACGTTCACCCAACATCCTTTTACTTTGGTGCAAAAGTGTGCCGTGTACGAGAAATTCTTATCAACAAATTCTCTAAATTAACGCATGATAAAATAGGAAAAATGTCATTTTACTGAACTTACTTATTAAGTCTTAGTATTTACTGGTTAGAAATTGTAGAGAAAACATCGCCCAAGTCCCATATTATGTGGTATGGGGAGTGACAATTCAGGTAATTTTCATTCAGTAAACTAAATTAAATTAAATTAAATTGAAATTAAGTTATACTTAAATTACAATTAAACTAAAATTTAATTAAATTAATATTAAATTATATCAGAAAGGGTTTGATTCCGGTCAATTTTTTCACAGAGAAAAATTAATTTGTTTGTTTGGAAATAAGTTTATGAAACCCATGATGTGTGCGAAATTTTACTGAATTCGGTGTGACCACTTGAGAGATATGATGCTAACAATATATGAGTTAAATCTGTAATTTATGTGGGAGGTGATTACTTAGTCAATTTTTAGAAGAGTAGGAAGTACAAGAAGGGGCGTGATGAATCGGTCGATCTATTTAAATTTTACCAAGCATTACAAAGCAATTCAATGAGCTTAAGTTATTGCAGTCAACGAATTACGAATCATAGAGAAGCTGAGTTGTATTATGAATTACAGAATTACAGAAAAACGGAGTTTCGGAAAGTCGGTCAATTTGTATGGAAGGTACCAGAGGTGTTAGACTGATATTGCCCTTTTACATTCTCCGGCTATAATCTGACAATATATTACGCTGTCCCTTTCATAATAATTTATGGCAGTTATTTTGTTTACCAGTCAGCCAGACAAACTAACATTATTCAATTGACTTAAAAAGTCCTGAAACATGTGGCTAAAATACAATTGGTACTTTAAACGTTCCCTTGAACGTGTTACATTTTTGCCGTAATGATTAAAATGCAACATTGGCTTAGGTCCTGTTTAAGGAGCCTGCTATATATTTCACGACTTCCTAAAAGAATATATTATGTAACCGCTCGGTCTTACAGCACAGACGTTCCCAACTTCAACGCTTTGCTTTTCCAGACACCAAAAGCAGTCAGTTTGCTGGTCACCATGTCTAAATTCTTGTTAGGTGAAAAAGGCTCACTAAGCTTTCTATCTATCTTCACTTCAGACTTCGTATCAAACAGCGTCATCCTATAAACATATATAAGCTTTGCGCGAATTCCACATTCGGTTTTTGTCGTATCGGACTGTCGAAGAGAACCTTATCAATCTTATCTTATCAACGGGAAGATGATACGTGTCGATGCATTTTTCTTGAGTCTTCTCTAGAATCCCAACGCTAAGCCATTTCCAAGCGATTTCATGCGTTGGGAGTGATTCAAAAGCAAGGAACTTGGGTTCCTTATGAGTTGAAGCCAGGGGACGTTGAACTTTGTTTTTTCGCCTGTGAACAACTGCTTCAGCGACAAAAAAGGAAGGGGTTTCTTCATCGTATTGTAACGGGTGATGACAAATGGATTCATTACCGCAATACAAATAAAAGAAAGTCATGGGGGCTGCCCGGTCATGCTTCCACGTCGTCGCTCTGTGTTTGGTGGGGCCAGATCGACCTGTTGAAACCAAGCGAAAGCATCTCTGGGGATCGGTGTCGACTTTAATTAATGCGATTGAACTGAGCTCTGGCGAAGCACGTTAAAACCTATCTGGAAACGCTGAAATAGGAAGTCCGATTATCACTTGTTCCGCTCGATGGCAGACGATTTGGCTGACCAGCAGTTCCATTCATATAGCGAGATCAAGGAATGGCTGGATTCGTGGATAGCCGCAAAAGATGAACAATTTTACCGTGACGGAATTCAAGCTTTGCCAGAAAGATGAAAAAAAGTAGTAGCTAGTGATTTCATAATAAAGTTGAATTTCCATAAAAATAAAGAAATGGATATTACTTTTTTTATTACCGTTTAATTAAATTAATTAAAATTGTATTATTTTCTCGAATTATAAATCTGTTATCTCTATCCTGGAATCACACGAGCACGTGTTTCATTCCAATATTCAAAAAAAGAGATAATACTATTGTGTATAATTTAAAAAGTTAAAAATGCATTTAGCAGTGCACAAAGAGCTCTAATTTTAATATGTCACTAAGAAAGTATGGGGTACTTTGTGAATTAAATTTAAGAGTATAAAAGTACACTTTTTGAACTAAATGAATAACTTGGCACTAAAATATAAAATATGTGCGGTTACGGTTACTCCAACCTTCTCAAGCATTGAGAAAGAGTCTACTCGCTTGGGATGCTGTGTGAACGTTTACAAGTAAAACATTGGAGTAGTGGACTAATTTATATACCCTCTCGAGACAAACAAAAATCCAATTGCACCACACATTATCTCGTTGTATGACGCAGAATACTGGGTTATAAATCTATGCTGAGAGTCTTCGAGAGTAAAATATTCTGTTGATGCCAAAATATGTATATTTCCGATAACTCTCATATTCATTTTAGTTTGGCATCCGCCTGGCCACCCTACTGTTAATCCGCCAAATATCCACGGCTTGAGCGCGTAAATCACACATCAACTCAAGCTTTAATAGTTTGATTGGTGTGTGTTACAGGATGTTCTAAAGATGGCTACAATCTGTCTTATATACTCTCTTAGTCGCTTTGTCATTCCCAAAATTGCAAGCTAAGACTTACTAGTTACTGTGAGTTCAAACTATCCAGTTCACATTGGTAAGCTTCCGCGCAAATTGTTCAATTTCAAATAAAGAAGTAGAAACAATTTGTGAGAAATATTACAAGCTCTCTTGGAATATTTCCGGCTCACACAATTGTAAAGCAAAAGCCACCTTTCGCTCCAGGCAACCCAAAATTCCCTGGATCCTTACATTTTCATACCCCAAAAAATATATGGATCTACCACCGTTAACGGAGAGTATCGGTGTCCCATGAACGATTAGGTTGACTGGGCCATGTTGTGCGGGGACGCAGAAGAGAGCGAACAAAGATTTGCTATCAAAATTTGAAGAATTGGCATATAACAGACAAGAATGTTCGTTCTAGTCGCCACCTAACTACATATATATATATATATGCAAATATATACACATATATCTGTGGTTAGAAGAAAAAAATTACTAAAATGGAGCTAGGACAAATTCAAGTTTATTCATTATAGTTATTGCATTTATTTTATATTTATATTATTGTATTTGTATTTCATATTTCCATCCAATTCCCACTCCAAAATCTATTCGCAATTTTTATATCACTTGATGTCAGAATAATGAAAAGTCCAAAGATGTTTATTTCTTTGCGAAACTAATACATAAAATAAATTTCACGTACGGTTACCTAAAGTTGCAAATTTCAAAAGTTACTGTGGAGAAAAGATGCAGTAAAAAGGATGTAGTTTACTGTAATTTCCGCAAAAGTTACAAATTCGTGTTTAGGTAACATCGTCAAACGAAAGGGAATTTGGATTTTGTTACAGACCGACTCAAATGATTTTTGTTGGATATAGAGCGCGAATAAAATATATTTTTGGGAGAAAGTAATGTATCCAGTATTAACAAAAATTGGAGTACACAAAAATCAATACTTTTGTGCTCGCCAATTCATTTTGTAAAAAAAGATGTGCACTCTTGAAAACAGAATGTCTGACGTCCACTTTTTCTGTGAAATCGCATTGTCAGAAATGGTTTACGCTATTTTTAGGGAATATTAAAAAAAAAATTACATAAATACATCTTTGATTGGACTCTTAAAAACTTCTTTTCGGGGTTTAAGTGGCCCTTTGGATAAGTGTCGTACTCGTATGATTTCCATTTTTTTAGAAGAAATTTAGAAACAAAAGAGTTGTTTTCTTTGTGTGTAGAAACAAAAATAGGTTAATAAAACTGGATTGTGTTGTAATTTTATTTTAATAGTGTTAAAAGAACAGCTCGATATGTCCGGTAAAATTAATGCTACCAAATTTGGAAGCTGGAAAATAAAGTGCGAAAACTATATTTTGAAAGGAATTTGATAAATATACCGAGTTGTACCTATACATATATATTAACGTTAAATAAAAAGATTAAAGTTAAATAAAACATACATAAAGCTATGATTTCGATGAAACTTTTATCGCTTGGACCTTCCTATTATGTACGAAACACAATGTCATTTAAATGACCGCCTCTGGATTGCTGATCCTTTTGAGTTTTCGACCACCTTTTCCCACATTTCCAACGGTATCTCGCCGATAAGTTGACGAATGTTGGTTTTTAGATGCTCCAACGTTTGCGGATTATTCGTGTAAACACAGTGTGTGACACCATAAAAAAGTCTAACGACGTCAAATCGCATAATCTTGATGGTCAATTGACGTTGCCAAAATATAATATTACGCTTTCTGGAAACTTCTCATGCAGTAATGAAAAAATCGGTCGTGCTTTGTGGCTCGAGGTACCGCCTTGTTGAAACCACATATCGTTCAGTTCATAATCTTAATTCTACACGAAAAAAAGTCGGCTATCATACAGCCATATCGCTTTGAATCGAAATTCAGATTGTCCGCAGTACTCTTACCAACAGAAGCCATATTTTCGACAGTGCGTACATTGCCCTCGTAATGTTATATAATTTTATTGTAGTATTTTATTTATATCCGTATTCGTAAATATCATACTTGTCACTAATTAAATATCACTTCCGATGACAGGTATTTAATAGCTGACAGTCCTGCCAGAACATTTTCTCTTTACTAACTTAAAAAATGATTAATAACAAAAGCCAGTAAAAAATTATTTGAATTAACTGTCCTCCATTCATTCAGATTGCCATTCAAACAAATGGACATGGGTAAAAAATTGAAATTCAGGCAAAAATGCGGAGGTCTTTTAGGTTTTCTTCCACATGTCATATCTCTATGAATGACAGCAATAAATGCATTTATAGTGATGTTGAACATCAGAACAGTCTTTCGATCTGTCAAAATGTATGCTTATGGAGAACGAGTTTTATGGTATAACGTACATGATAACTACTGCCTGAGAGAATAAAATATAATTAACAGCTCCAAAATGAAAATTTTTTTAATACTGCTCCGACAGTGGTGTTGGGTATTGTATTATATTCCCTCAAAAGAATTTATTTATACATTACTGCACAAAAATTATTAGTTACTTCATTACAAACCATTGTAAGTCGGTATTTGAATCCAACACTTGCATAGCTTCCATATTTACATCAAACATAATTTAAAAAATTTTAAAAATTCAAACCAAAATATATAATTTAACAGTTTTGAAAACGGGCTTTTTATAAAAGTTACGAAAATCTTCGCCAGCTAACAAAGTTTTCAAAATCAATTATAATTTTTTTTAACATTTCCTCATAACGATTCAAACAAAAGTAGTGGTTTGACGATAGTCCTACTCAACAACCAGTCAGGTGAGCTGATTTACAAATATCTTCACCCAACGTCTTTTTGTGTTGCTGCAAATTAATGGTAAATAACAAAAGGAAAATTTTAACTTTCGGAAGTTTTCCATTTGGAAAATGTATGTAATGTAAATCGGCCAATTTGTATATGTGTGCCCTTAGGGGCGTGGCAGTGCAATTTTTTTCCATTCGCAGTACTAAATGCTTGATGCAAGTTCAATTATACGAAATATAGTGCAAAAGAATAAAATATGCCAATCTAGGAATATACAAATTAAATTAGATAATTTGTGTGGGAGGAGAGAGAACGTTCTCTTTCTATCGATTTTTTCACTTTTTACTCAGTATTATAACGCAAGATAATTAACGAGTATTTAAGAAACTGAAGGCTACGAATTATGGACTACAGTGGGAAATCAAATTTTGATAAATCGAACAATTTGTATGAGATGTACCAGAATGTGTGCCACAATGTCGCTCATTTTCTTTGTCAGAACGAAGATTCCCAATAGAAGGATATGTGGCAAATTTGGTCGAATTGGGTGCTATCTACTGGAAGATAAGAGGTAAGAATAAATGGATTAAATCGGACATTTGCATGGAAGGAAGGAGAAGGGGCGTGGTTAATTGTCCGATTTTCGCCATTATAAAACAAAGGATAAAACCTATTAGTAAAGGAGGTATCAGAATGGTTGCCGCAATGTGCACCTTTTACATTCTGGGACGCTACGTTAACAAACACTCAACTTATGAAATCGGTTATTTTAATGGGAATTACCAGAAAGAATGTGGTTTATCGATCGATTTTTTCAAATCTTACCACGAATAATAAAATAACGCAATGGACAAAAATTTGAGTTGCTGCAGGATGTATATGAGAAGTTAAAAGAGAAAATTTAATCGATATAGACTATCAATCCTCGGCTACGATCTGACAAAATATTGGGCTGTGTCAAGTTTTAGAAAGTTCCATAAAGGTTTGCGGCAACTATCGTTTCCACCAACCAGCTAGCCGGGCAGATAGAAAAACGCTCAATCACTCAATCAACTTAAAAATTTCTGAAACTCATTTGGTCAAAAGACAGTACTTTAAATGGTTCTTTTTGGGTCATTCCAACGAGTGGAGATATAAAAATAGAAGTTCTTCAAAAACTCTGTTCAAAGACGAACACAAATAGTTTCTTATTTTCTTGTCATGAAACATACTGAAAATTACGATTTGTGGCATTCATAAATTTCTCAATCTCACACTACGAAGGAAAAGTAAGAAAGAAAACATGCTTTATAAAATTGGAAGGTAAAATTTTTATTTTTTTGTTAATAAAATCAGTGGTCTTCGATTAGTACGTTCGGCATCAAGTGCTTCTTTAGTTTTGTAAAAGAATGGCTTATAACTCAGTCAGTGGTGAATGGTCAATGGATGTATAATACCATCACAGTTCACAATAAAACAATTTTCTGAACTTAGTATAGTGATTCTGAACAATTTTTATGCAATTCCATCTTTGGAATAATTAGAAATCAACACATTTCTTCGTTTGATAATGTAATAGTTGAGAAAACCATAACATTCTTTAAAAAGAATACAAAAATCTGTAATTGTACGAGTTTCTGAAAATATGCTACTAATGAAAGTGTATTGTTTGTTTGTACGAGGACATCATAAAATCTGTACTCCTGATATTAAATTGATTTCATATCGCATTTTATCCAAGGAAACCAGTATTGCTGCCCCGCTAAAACAAGAAGTGTCAATAAACTCATATCATACACACGATCTCTAAAAGCAGACTGAATTATCGACATGATCCCTAATTGCCGATGCGAACCATATACATATGTCCGCAAACCCGAATCATCAACGCTTTCTTTAAATGCTGATATGAACTCGAATTAAAGAAGAATCGTTTTCATCGACCCCATTGCGGGCTGTATATTTGAAATCTTACTAAAATTAATAAAACAAAATAAGTGACATTCCTGATCGCCGCTAAGATCCTGATTTGCCAATGTTCACGGTTTAGAATAAGTTAGCGATTACCTCCAAAAGGACCCATCGAAACCAACAACTCTCTCTGAGCCGATTGATATTAATTGATACCAGGCGCCATACGAAGTTCCCCATCACCGATAGCACACATACATATATCTCCATATCCACAACATAGTTGCGTTGCTCTAAACCGGTAGAATCTGCTGCGTCATTAACTCGTACGACGATCCTCAACGGATAAGAAAGCCACGTTGCAAATGGGGGCCGAGGAAACCCACAACGCCAAGACGAAATGCGTAAAATCGGAAACAACCGTCAGCGAGAATATAACGTTTTCAAAAAGCAAAAGCAATAATAAATTCAACTGTATCTCGTGAGAATGAATCAGTTGCTTGACGAGTGTCGGAAAGCTGAAATCTCTATGGAGTTTATTGAAATTTTGTCGTGTAAAACTATCCGAAATAAATATTATTATTTATTATTAGAATCAGTTTTTATTTCTTTTTAATATCCATATTTTTTCGTCCAAACCAATTTTATTGCCTTCAAAGTATTCAAACATTAAGTGCTTTTAAAACGAGTCGAAATTAGATCCGTCTGAGTCATAAAATATCGAGTTGGCTGATGTGTTTGAAATTGTTAAACGATGGTTTTTAGCTCTAAATCTCAGATTTATTGACATTCGACTCGTTCTCGGCCTCTTGGAATTGTTTATGCCTTTTGTAAATATTTTTTCCGACAAAGTCGGTTCACCGAAGGTCTTCTGCAACATTCTAAACGTTTCCGCAGCAGAAATTCCACAAATACAACTTCTTTGCACACCAAAATCATACGAGTACATTGCAAAAATCGCATTTTGCAACGTACACATGCATTAATTTCAGTGTTCACAAATTTCAACAGATAGAGAACTTCAACGCAACCAAAACCTGACAATTTACGTCACTACACTCACCAACACACTAAAGATACAAAAAGTTAACTTCAGGCTCATTAGGGGAATCTGTACGGTGGCCCACCGCATAATTAAGCTATGCTGACATAATCCCACCAAACAAAAATATATGCCAGAAAATCCAATGATGATCGAGATTGTCAACGAAGAGATTAGCAGACTACAAGCTGAAAACTGAATCATACACCACCGATAGTTGAATGCTTTCAGCGACCCAGATGCATATCCTGCCTCAGATTAATGCTATTCTAGATCAATTGCGGGAAATTCAGATGTAAAATGTGGTATAACCAGTAGCCAAGTGTGGAAAGAAGTATCCCGACTTTCAAACCATTTACGGCGTGTTATACAAATATATTCATCAAGAAATCTTCAGCACACTCAAGTCCTGAAGAAGAATGTTGTACGCATCACAAACGAAGCCAAATTTTGCAGGAAAATTATGATATGGCATCGGCGGCTCATCTTGGGTATTTAAGATCCTAAAATGATTGCAGGAAGACAATTAATGGTCTGGGGTGAACATCGTCCCATTTGCGACCAGTTGAAAGTATGGAAACCATACGAGAGCGTTCCCAAGACTAGTCGGTCTAACAAAGAAGAAACAAAAAAGTTGGAAAACATTTTCTTTATTTTTCAACATAATCTCTTTTTAGCTCGATACACTTTTTCCAGCAATATTCAGCAGCTTCAATATCCTGCTTTTAGTAAGAACTGTCAAACTCCTTAAAATGGCCGTCAACCGCAGACAGCACCTTTTGATTGTTGGTAAATCTAATTATCACCGAGCCATTTTTCCAAGTTTGGAAATAGAAAATGGTCCGAAAAAGATGTGTGATGAAGCAATTCGAACTTTAATTCATTAATTTTGGCCATTGCAATAGTGGATGCATGAATCGGAGCATTGTCTTGATGAAGCAACATTTTCTTTTTCTCCAAATGCGACCTTTTTTCCATAATTTCATCACCTAAAAGCTGCAATAAATTAGCTTAATATTCGACCTTGATGGTTTTTCCTTTCTGTAGATAACACAGTACAACAGCCAATCTGGGGGGTGAGAAATTCCAAGTCAGGGTGATGGTACTAGGTCAGTATAGTAAAATCCTCAAAGGGTTTCGCGTTCGTATGTGTCAGTTTTTTTATGACCTTTTACATTTTTTCCTTATCTTGATGTTTTTTCGCTTAGTTGTAAAACTTTGGCAAAAACGTAGTTTGACATAACTCGAGAACGACTAGTTCGATTTTGCTGAAACAAATTGAGAAAAATTAAGAATAACATTTCCTTTAATCCATTCATATACTGTTTCTCTACCAAATCAACATTTAAATTATAAATAAATTTATGAAGAAAATTTTGTCAAAAAAAAATTTTTTTTTTTTAATCATATAAATCCCAAACGGTAAAAAGTGTCAAGTCTTATAACTTTTACGTAAGGCCACATAACCTATAAACAAAATGCGACATAGATCATAGAAATCGATTAACGCGTTCTGCTTTTATTCAAAATTAAGTAAAGGTATGAATTTCAAAAATTTGCTCGAGATATGCTCAAAATTCCTTGGAAAAAACATTGATGATTTTTTTTATGATTCTCAGAATTAAAAAAAAAGTAATAAACAAAAGGTTATTTGATTTTTATGGTTGCTGTAAAAAACTGAAAAACGGTCATAAATGTGCGCGGACAATTAAAAGGAAAAAAGGAAAGTGCACTTTTGTAATTATTTGGGTTTTTTCTGTTGGCTACCTGCATGATTTTTTTACACATGTTTTAGAACGTCAGTAAAATATTGAAAAATACGCAGATAAATAGGTGTTCATTGTTCGATTTTTGTCATTCATTTTGTCATAGAATATGGAACTGTGCAAGCCAGATATAAATAGCTTTTGCTACTGCTGCGGTCAATATGTCTCAACACATAAAAAAAGGGGAAATTTCAGTACTGATTTTGTTCAAATATACGAGATGTACTTCAACCAAAATGTTATAGTGAACAAAAATGGGGTGCCAAAGGTGAAAGTATGCCATTCGGTATCCCAATGACTTGGACTAATCCTGGCGAAGGTCACATTGAATTGCTATGCATGTGCGAATAAAGGAGCCGCAAAAAGGATAAGAAAATCGTATAATTACGTTGGTGTTGCAAGTGCCGCAACATCATTGCCTCATTCGGACGACATTTCTGTGCCAAAAGCTTCTAGCCCAGATATTTTATCTTCTATGACTGCTCCGACATATGATTTACGTGATGATCCCCCATATGAGCCATCAGTATCCCATGAGCCAATTTTAATAAATCAAAATAAGCTTGATTCAATTGTTGCCAAATTTAAATTAACACAGCATAAATCGGAAGAGCTGGCTTTGTTTCTGAAATCAAACAATTTGTTGGCACCCGGTGTGAAAGTCACAGCTTATCGAAGTCGTCAGGCAACACTCCAAAGTTTATTCCTTGTGAATGATGGAAAAACTTCTGCATATTGCCCGGATGTAGGAAAATTGATGGACGCAATGGAAATAAAATATGAAGCAGATGACTGGAGATTATTTATTGACAGTTCAAAACTCAGCTTGAAGGCAGTTTTACTGCATAAGACCAATAAAAAACCTTCAGTTCCAATCGCCTATAGTACAGAAACGAAAGAAACATATGATGCACTGGAAAATATTTTAAAAATGGTTAACTACAAACATAGGTAGCGCATATGCTGCGATTTAAAAGTTGTAGCTATGCTTTGCGGTCTTCAAAGCGGCTATATAAAATATATGTGCTTTTTGTGCGATTGGGACACACGATTTTCCGGTGACCAATATGCATGCTACGGATGGAAACTCAGAGAGCACAGCAGGTTACAAACGGCCAATATTATTCGTGAGCCTCTAGTACCGAAGGAGAAGATATTGCTGCCTCCACTGACTATTAAACTTGGAATTGCTAAGAATTTCATCAAAACTATCGCCAAAAGAGATGAAGTTTTCTTGTGTTTGAAACTAATTTACCCGAGACTCAGCGAAAGTAAAATTAAAGAAGGTAAGTTATAATATCACATTCATTTCCCATGATTTCCCATCTTTACAAATTCATTTTTTCCAATCAGGCGTACTAAATGGTCCAGATATACGAAAGCTGATTAAAAGTGACGCATTCAACAATATTTTGATTGACGCTGAATTAGATGCATGGCAGGCAATCAAAGAAGTAATAGAAGGCTTGTTGGGAAAACATCGTTCTACCAACTACGATGTTTCTGTCGCAAGGATGTTAAGATCGTTCTCGAAAATTGGTGTCCACATGTCCTTGAAAATCCATTATTTACATCATCATCTGGACTACTTCAGCAAACAATTGGCTACCGAATCTGATGAACAAGACGAACGCTATCATCAAGTTGCTATGCCATTTGAAATGAGGTAATACTGATTTTTTATTTTTTCAAACTCATTTTAATAAAACAAAAACTTACAGATATAGAGACAAAAAGTCGCAGAGTGCAATAATTGCGGAAATTTGCTGGTGGAGTAAGCTTGTGTGGCAAGACAAGGATGATCCTGATGATAAAGAATTTTCAGGAGGTGCAGAAGGGCCAGTAGTGGAGTCACACATTGACATTATGTGTGGTTCAGAAACTGATGACAGCGATGAATGCGATGCCAATAGTCCCGAACAACCACCATCGAAAAAGTCTTGGCAATATTTATTAAAATAAATAAAAAAAATAAAAAATTATAAAAATGTTTACTTTGTTTTTTTAGTAGTTTATGGCCAGAAGTCTGGAGTTATTGGGGAAAATTTATAAAAAAAACGCGATAAATGACACTTTTTTGAATAAAAACAAATATCAATATTCTTGTCAAAATGGGATACCTTCACTTAATTGTAAATAAAAGCAGAACGCGTTAATCGATTTCTATGATCTATGACGCATTTTGTTTATAGGTTATGTGGCCTTACGTAAAAGTTATAAGACTTGACACTTTTTTCCGTTTGGGATTTATATGATTAAAAAAAAAAAAATTTTGACAAAATTTTCTTCATAAATTTATTTATAATTGCAAAAATGTTGATTTGGTAGAGAAACAGTATATGAATGGATTAAAGGAAATGTAATTCTTAATTTTTCTCAATTTGTTTCAGCAAAATCGAACTAGTCGTTCTCGAGTTATGTCAAACTACGTTTTTGCCAACGTTTTACAACTAAGCGAAAAAACATCAAGATAAGGACAAAATGTAAAAGGTCATAAAAAAACTGACACATACGAACGCGAAACCCTTTGTGGATTTTACTATACTGACCTAGTACCATCATCCTGACTTGGAATTTCTCACCCCCCAGACAAAAACCGCAAAAATGTTCCACAGTATAATCAACAAAAATAATCCCTTGCGCATCTCTAAAACAGACTCCATGACCTTGTCTGCAGATGGACCTAATTTAAACTCTGCTATTCAATAATGAAGGAGCAAACCCTCCAGTGTAGAATCTAGCTCGGCTTTAATATTGGTTGGACTGACACCTTTCAAATGGAAATATTGAATTATTTACAAATTCACTAACATCGTTTCTGTTTTTAATGGCTCAAATAAAAATACTAAACAACGTGGCGCCTTGGAACTTAAAACATATGTTCGTCAGGTCGGCTAGTTTTGGACCGCCCCCGTATATGTAATGCTCCGATTTGCCCCTCGGGAAATGCCCGTAACAGCATTTTCCATCCGTTACGATGATGAGAACCTGCATCCAAACATTAAATCATTTAATCAATGTGGGTTAATGTTCACACAGAAGAATGAAGGTATACGAGTATGTCCTTGGTACGGCAAAAATGTAACATCCAGTTTAAGCGTTTAAAGAATTCAGTATCTTTTGACCAGGTGGACGCGGCAAGTCCGTAAATAATTATGGAGTTTCTTAACAGTCTAATATTTTCCTAAATCATAGCCGGAAATTGTAAATGCGATATAATTGCCTACACCTTCTAGTACCTCCCATGCAGATTGATTGATTTTTCGAAATTTTGTTTTCCACTGTAATCCTTAATTTGTAGCCTGAAGTTACTTAAATTCTCGTCAATTATATTGTGTTATACGGGTAAAAAGTGAAAAAATCGACAGAATGACCACTTTGTCTGCTCTGGTATCTCTCATACTAATTACCTTATTCAACTTATATTCCTAGATTCGTATCTTTCATTTAGTTTCACAATTTTTTGAAATGAAAATAGATTGCTTCATTAGGGTATCACATATACAATTTGGCCGATTTAGAAAAAATCAGTGGTCTTTCTACATTTCCCAAACGAAGGACTACAGAAGGTTATAATTTTTCTTCTTTCAGTGTGCTTCAATTCAGAGCAATTTTGCAGCAATGTAAAAGGACATTACGTGAAGGTATATGTAAGTCAGTTTACCAGACTGAAATTCCTGTATTGGTTTATGTGTATAAAAGAGGTTAAATCTTATTTTTGGACAAGATTTTAACATTACTAAACAAACCAAAAAGCTAAAAGATTTGTAGGCACATTATGTCGATTTGAAAGGAAAAATTTCCTATTCGAAACTGTATTCACATTTTCTGCAAGTGAGATTCTTAATATGCTGTCTCTGTGCTCAGCTGTCAAGTGCCAGCATACAATACCAAAATGACTAAGATGCTACTGTGTTAACATTCCGTAGAGTTTTGTGGCTCCTTTGGTGAACTTAAAGGCAACTAGGCTTCTCATAGCCGAAAAGAAAACGTGTTATTTTATGTATTTGCTATCTTTAACTCTGATTACAAAATTGTTTTAAACAGCAGGTCGTTAAAAAAGAGAACAATGTGCTTTGGCTGAAATATTTCATAATATTCAATAAATGAATTTGTTCGCCATATGTCTCTCATTTCAGCATGAGTTCTTTCCTTTTCATCTTTTAATGCTGACCAAGTCAGGAAAAAACTAATGCGTTTTCACTTGGAAGAGTTTTGTGGGTCCTTATGTCGACCCTGGAGACGATTTGACTTACTTAAGCTATGCGGTGCACTTCCTATCTGTAAATCTGATGGCAAAGTAAACATTTTAAACTATATCCCCATTACAATACAACGTTTTTTTCGGCTGGATCAACATGATCGAACGTTGCGTTTGCTCGAACGAGATCATTCCATTTCTTTGTAACCACAATTTGATTGAAAGTATAGTTCATATTTTCAATATTCCACATTTCTAAATTTCGTTCCATGCTTTCATTGTTCGTATAGCTAGAATATAACCAAACTCAACGATCACAACGATGACGTACACCGAATGATACCCGCATAGAAAGTAGTAAAAAGCTTCAAGTTATACGTGCTCAAACATTGGTAGGAGAAAGCCATGTGATCGATATGGTTTTTATTACCTCCACATAATCCTTCATCAACTCAGATTATTAACCCTGGTCTTTCGAGCTGTTTTGTCAGTACAGCAACCTATGCCAATTGTATCAAAAAATGGAACACAGCATTGGATATACGAGTATATTAAACACATCTTTATATTATATTAAAATACTTAACGAATAAAACCGTATAGAACATACTGCGAAAATTATCTTTCTTTTGAAAACAAAAATAATTATTCCATTCGCAATAAAAATTTCAAAAAAATTTTTGTGTACCTTAAAAAACTGCAGTTATGACCTCTATTACATCATGGAAGGAATCGAATGCGTTATCCGACAAATGCAGATATTGCATCAACTGTAACCGTTGGGTTCATAATCTTTCTGTAAAAAATGTTTAGGTCTGTTGCAGTCACATTCGAATTGTGTCCTTGCCAGCTGAGTTTAATGTTACCTTGTTACATTTGGATACTCCTGAGCATCTACATCAACAATTTGACCAAAATTAATACCAGTTTCGATATGACTTGTTTGAAGTTCTGTTAAGATATTTTTTACTTTAACCACTGCTCTAACACAAATTAAAATAATCATGTCCATCAAATACCTTCCATTCATCCATTCCATCACATATACCATCTGGCCATAGGTCGAATAATTAAATTATCTATTACGAGAGCGGCCCCAAAACTAGCCGACCTTACGTATAGATGGTGCCAGTAGTTTGAAAAAATATATTTTGGTGAAAAGTAGCAATCTTATAAGACATAAGTTTCAAGGAGCCACGTTTTTTTATTTTAAGTGTCGAAAATATATATTGCTGTGAATTTGTAAACATGGAAAAAATTGGTCACCATTAGGTATTTCAATGTTTCCATTTGAAAGGTCTCAGGCCAACCAATATTAAAACCGAGCTACATTCTAGTCTGGGGGAGTCTGCTCCTTCATTTACGACTGTAATATATGGGGCAGCAGAGTTTAAACGATGCCGTACGAGCTGCTAAGACGAACATGGCATTAGATAATCGTCGACTGAAGGTGCGTCAGCTAGCTGAAATGATAGGGATTTCAAAAAGTGCTACACGTCATATATTGACCGAAGATTTGAAGATGAGAAAGCTGTGTGTAAGAAGGGTGCTGCGCTTGCTTTCAATTGAGCAAAAACAGCGTCGTGAAAATGTTTCAGTAGAGTGTTTGGCGAATTTTTGCGTCGATTTATAAGTATGAAAGAGACATGGGTCCACCACTTTATACCCACAACAAATAAATAGCTTAAGCAGTGCATTGGGTGTGGAATGGGAGAAAGGCCAAGACCTGCAGACAAGGTTATGGCATCTGTTTTGTGGGATGCGCAAGCAATTCATTTTATTGATTATCTTCAGAAAGGAAAAACCATCAACGATGAATATTATGCTAGTTTATTGCAGCATTTAGGTGGTAAAAATATGGAGAGGTCCGAAAGTGTTGTTTCATCAAGACAATGTTTCAGTTCACACATCTACCATCACGAATTACGTCATCACGCACCTTATTCACCAGATTTAGCTCTCTGGGTCGGTGGTAAAAGATTTGCCAACAACGAAGAGATGGAGTCTGCGTGATGGTAATTTTAAGGAGTTTGACAGTTCTTAGTATAAACAGGATATAGAAGCTATTGAATATCGCTGGAAGAAGTGTATTTAGCTAAAAGGAGATTATGTTAAAAACTAAAGAAAATCTTTCTCAACTTTTTTGTGTCTTCTTTGTTAGGTCGGCTTGGTTAGGAACCACCCTCGTAAATCCACATATCTTACATAGTAAGCATTTATTTATTATTTTTTTATTTTATTTATTTATTATTGGCGATTGAATACATGTGAACATAAGCACACGAAGTGTTACCACCTTTGGGCTGCTGTAGCAATCAAACAGTTAATGATAGCGCGCTCTCAGCATATCGTTTTAAGCCGCAGTTAAAAAAGTGATCGAAAGCAGTGCTACTGCTTTGTATTTGGCTAGAAAACCGCAATCATTCATGTTTAATGAGCTGGGAGTTTTACGAATGAACAGAATGTTTGTGCATCGGAGTACACGTCACACAATACAAATGATACTGGTGACATCAAAAAATGCAATGGAGGTGGACTCCAAAACGAGCAACGGCGCCAGAAATGGTTCGAAAGATGAAGACCAGAATAATCCACGACAAAGCGCAGTTCATTTGTTGAAAATGTTCAATAAGTTTGCTCATAAAAAGGGCGTATATTAAAAAATGAACTACACAGTCCCACAAAATATAAAAAGTGAAAGATTTAACATCTGCATAAAAGGCAGTTCGTCTAGCGAAAGGAAGGTGTTAAAACGCATGCACTTTGGCGGCGGGTTTGAATATTTGGTAATTTCTTTTAAAAAAAAATTACGGTTCAACATTATGTAAACAAACACTGCAATCGTATATGGTTAGAGTGCAAGTCAAAAGACAGTTCATTGAACTACGAATTGAACTACGAAAACAATCGCCTGCATCAGTGATGCCATATGCCGCGGTAACTGCATAGGACGTTCACCACTCGTTTTTGTTAAACAGGGCGTAAAGGCAAATCAAGAAATCTGTGAAATCTATGAATGGAAATATTATTATTATTTTTGTTACCTCGGGCACGTAAGCAATTTGGTAAAATACATTGGTCGTTTCAACAGGACTCGGTGCACCATCCCAGAAAGCACGTTTTTTACAAGAAAAAGTACCCAACTTAATTCCTTCACAATAATAGACAACAAAAAAAACAAATTTTGAAAAAATTGCAGCATTTTCAATTGGCAACACTTCGAGCGGCAACCCCTATAAATAACTACAAAAAAGAAAATGAACGGTTTCATTACCGCTAGAATACACTTTAAATTAAACTATAAAAGACAGAACGCAAATCTACTTTGCGAACTATAATAACAACCGGTTTACAAAATATTTCTTTCGTCATATGTTTTTATATCATTATATCCATTTTCCGTGAATAATTTAATTCCATATCATTAGCGAGTTAAGTAATTTCGAGTCTCAAGTCTCGAATAAAATCAGTAATCCAAACAAAACCAGCAATTCTAATTGGAGTTGAAAGGAGCTGTCAAATTATTTGTCTTATTCCACTATTTACTAAAAAAATATTAGCGAAATAATAGTTTTCAGATTATTCAACAACCAAATTAAAAAAAAATCAGATTCTAATTGGAATAGCAGCACTTAAGTTGAAACAGATAAAGCGTAGACTAAGGAAATGCAATGATTCAATATTCGGTTTGGCTTCTATGTTTGTGTGTGTTCGTTTGTATATCGCCCAGTCTTAGGAGAGTGTCTGATAGTTGTAATGAAGGCAGCTCAAGGATGCTAGACTTTGTATTTGTTTCAGCCTTTATAACTTATCTCAACGTTTTCTAAAATTAATACTGGCGTGTTTTTCAAACTATTCTTTCACATATCATATATTATCGAATAGGGATAGTATATTGGAAGTACGTTCTGCAAACGAACTGTGACTTGAGTTTTAAACTTATTGATAACGTTTGAATTTCACGTCTAAATACAATTGTTTTAAACGTAAATGTGGCTCTTAAAATAAACAGTACAGGTACAATACGGGTTTTCATTCTTCTGTATGGAATAATCTATTATACCTATTATATGAGAAAAAATATATTTGCTTTCCAGTAATTGCCGAACAGAAAAGCTGATTCACGTAAACACTAACAAGAAGGTAGATGCGTTTGTCCATTATACAAGATAGATTTTTTCTCTTCTTGATAAAAAAAGATTTTTTTATCCAAAATACGGCAGCGGCAGGTTTGGGATTGCAAATGTATGAAATTCTTTGTCTATCTTTACTGAAGACTTCGTGCTAGTCAGCGTCATCCTACAAAGACGTATAAGCTTTGTAGGAATTCCAAACTCAGATATGGCCTCATACAGATTTTGCGTATCAGGCTATTGAAGGCAGCTTTATAATCGACGAAAAGATAGTACGTGTCGATCTGTTTCTTGGGTCTTACCCAGAATTTGTCGTAGTGTGAATATATAGTCAGTTATTTATTTACCAGGTCTAAAGCCACACTGATAAGGTCCACTCAGGTCAGTTAAAGGAGGCTTTAATCTTTCACTTATAAACGATGGGTAAAATACTGATACCGCGATAGTTTTTACAAACACTTTGATTGTCTTTTCGAAACACAGGTCACGGTGCACTTAAAGTCCAATTCATCGAGCCAATTCGTATTTAGGAGCTGATGCAAGCTGTTTATCAGCTCATTGCCACCAGTTTAAAAGAGCTCTGCTGGTGGGCCATCAGCGCCCGCAGCTTTGTTGTTCTTAAGCCGCAATACAGTTGTTCTGATCTCTATTTGGCTCGGATCTGGGTAATTTATGCCATCGTAGATAATTGGGGTAATTGCTTCACTCGTGCTGCCATCCGGAACTAAGACATTCTGCGTATCTGTGACCAGATTTTCCTCGCTGTCCTTACAGGAAGGGAGTCCTTTTCCATACCCTGTCCTTCTTATCTTTTGGTAGAATTTTCGGGCTCCAACTCTATCCCTGTAGCTTTCTATTTCCTCACTCTCACGCTCTTTCCACAACCTCTTCTTTCGCCTAAAAAATTGGTGTGTCTCTTTTCTCCGCTCCTTGTAGCATTCCCTAAGTGCACGCGTTATAATTGGCTGCACCGTTGGCCCGTATGCAGCATCCTTTTCCTCAGACACTATGCGATATTCTTCGTCGTGCCAGGGCTTGTCTGAGCGCGGTTTATCATACCCAAGTATGGCTTTTGCAGCAGTTGCCATAGAATGCGCAATATGTTGCCACTGTGCGTCGGAACATTAGGATCAGGGGCGCTTAGTTGTAGTAGTTGAGAGAGTTTGGTGGAGTAGCTATCTCAGGGATATGCAGTCTAGCGATGACGAACTAGTTACGAACATTTTTCGTTCTGCGTAATCTCGTGCGTACCTTGGTGATCCGAGTCAATATTAGCACCACGAATCACACGCACGTCCATGACACTAAGAACATGCCTGCCATCTATTACCACATGATCAATCTGATTCCTCGTGTTATGATCAGGAGATAACCACGTTGCTTTGTGGATGTCTTTATGCGGGAATCTGGTTCCACTTATTACCATATTATTGAATCCATTTTCGGAGGTGTTACCGTGTAGACTGAATTCTCCGACTGTTGGACTAAGAACATCTTCCCACTTTGGCATTAAAATCTCCCAGAACAATTTTAATGTCGTGGCCAGTGCAGTGGTCATATGCTTCTTCTGGGCGCTCATAAAATATGTCTTCGGTCTCCTCGTCTCTCTCTTCCGTCGGGGCATGTGCACAGATCAACGTGATGAAAAAATATTTCGCTTTGATGCGGATATTGACCATATGGCCACTTATAGGGTTAAACCGCGAGACAAGGTATTTCAGTCTCTTTCCCACAACAAATCCACTTCCGAATTAATGCCTTTCTGCTATAGTAGCAGATAGCTATAGTAAATGTCACAGTTTTTACGCCGAGTACATCCTCGTCCTGTCCATCGCATCTTCTGGATGGCAGTAATGTCAGCTTTATATTTACCAAGGACATCCGCCAGTCGGATAGAGCCACCTTCTCCTGCATAGTGATTTAAGTTTCCCTAACGCACAATTTTAACGTTCCGAGCATACTACTAAAACATTCCTTAAAAATATTCAAAATTTCAATATTTCCCATAATTAGCGTAAACCTCCAAAGCCCTTATTAAAAATTATAAGAAATAAAGTAAAACATAACGAAATCTACTGGCAAATAAAAAATGCGATAGCCGATTCTTCCAAACTTCTTTGAATCAGGTGGTAATTATTTGGTGCGGATTACAAGGTGGATGCAAGGCGACCTCCCAATCTGGACCTTTTGGTGAGTATTTATCGATTTGTATGGTCTGCTGGAATATAACTCCTCGTCTATTAGTCAAAGCCGGCCGCTTCTGGCTACTGCTTCCTTCAAGCGGTCCAATTATTGATAGTACGGATCCTAATTAATACTTCAACAGTGAGGGGCAGCTCACATTTAATGATTCCCTACTAATCTTATGAAACACAAAACAAAACCTTCCTGATCGTCAATCGTGACTTAGCCACCGTTTGGACCCACTCACAAAGATATGAGCGGCACCGTTTCCACTAGACGTCATTGTAAATGACCCACTTTTCATCACCAATCACCATCCGCTTCAGAAATTCGGCCCACAGGTTTTTTTTAGTTAGCTTGTGTGGCACCCATACATCGAAGTTCTCTTTGTATCCAGCCTTATTAAAGACGTTTCAAACGAAACGGTGCTGACATGACGATCGGGCTTCACGATTCCCATTATTGTACCAGAGGCTGGTACACCTTTAACATTAAACTCACCGGAACGGAATCGGCGAAACCAAAATGGCGCATCATTGGATGTTACATAATACGGGATATAAACACTATTTATATTTTTAACTACGTGGCTTAGGTTTTTGCCTTTATCGAAAAAAACTGTAAAATATAGCGTTTATTCTCTTTGCTGGTGTCCATTCATGATATGAGCTCAAATAGTGCTGAGTCAATCAATCACTGTCTGGGTAGTTTTTTGAGCACCTAATGCCATCTAGCGTAACCAGATCGCACTTGTGCGACATGAAATACGTATAACGTAGACCAACTTTGCGTCCGACTAATAGTCTCAATTTGGGAATAGTTTAGATATAAGATTATGAATGAGTTATGGAAAAAACAAAAACATGTGCAATACAAAACTGATGATTATTATGATTTCGACTTTTTATTTGTTTAAAAAATTCGCCAAATACTAACGATTTTTAAAATAAGTCCTACTGAGATATTTCTGCTCGTTGGTAAAAAACAGAAATAAAATACAGTATAAAGTTGCATAATTAGGTGAAATTCAGGGCCTCCAATTCTACAAAGATTTCTGCACTTGGTAAATTATATAAAAATTGTTTAAGATGTTTGCAATGACAACAAAACTAACGTTTCGAATCGCTCCTTTCTCATTTTATAAGAAAATATGTCAAAAAATATCCCATTACACAACCCTATATGAAATTACTGAAAACGAAAATAAAACTGATTCTGGGTCTTTTTAAAAACGTTATTGTGAAAATTATCTTCACAGTTTTTTAATTTCGCAGTCATTTTCTTTTTTTGTTTTTTTTTTTTTTTTTTTTTTCACAGAAAAATGTCTTTATAGGCATCCTTCATATTGTCTTCGTACGCTCTCTTCATATAGGAAAGTTTTTTCGTAGATACTCATGTTAAAGTCATGATCATGGAGAATTTTTACATATTCTATGTGTACCAGCTTTATTAGCTTTAATGCATTTCCAACCGGTTTAAAAATATCAATCACTTCGGTGATCATTTGTTATAAATTACAAATATGATTCAACTGCAACAAAATTAGAGAACTATTATTAATAATATTGTGAGAAACCAAAAGATAAAAGTATTTTGTTTGCTGAATACCTGCATATTACGCCCATATCGCTTAGAAATTATTTTCCAAGAGCTTTGTGTGCTCCTAAAAATAAAAGAATACGATTTTGGAGTAAAAATTTCAAAGAAGGTGTTTTTCTAGTGCTTGTAGAAAAGAACCGAAATAATGCCAGTTTTTCAATAACGGTTGTGGGCTTTCAGGTTTTCCTTCGAAATGTATTAATGCGGTTTTAGCTGGAAAATTCGATCTTTTGTTGGTTAACGGCCACGGTTACGATTTGAACCCCTCATTCTAAACATTTTTCTACAGTCAATTTGTTTTCTACGTTTTTTCCCAACGTTTACGAAGCGATTGAAAGTTATAAAACTTTGAACTTACCTTGTTTAGCAATTTACAACCTACAATCAATGCATTGCATGCATGTATTCGTACACACGAATTCGTACAATCGTTTAAGATGACCCCAATTGGTAGTTATATCAGTAAGAGTTTTTCGTCGATAAATGCACAATGACAGACTATGAACGGTAGTGAAATTTCATTGTTTAAACATTTGGTCGCCGATACCGCTTAGTCGTATCGAAAGTCATACTATCATGCAGATCACGTTTGGAGTCGCCGCTGCGTTCAATAGAGTCATCGCATAAAATGTTTATTTTAGTTCAATTTATCGCTTTAAATTTATGATGGAAAATATCGGACATTTTTCGTGCCGGCTGCAAAATTAAAGACTAGATGTACTTCCTATTACGTCACAAATGTCAGTGAGCACGTGCATACATACGAGTACATGTGGTACTAAGTATGTGTATTCACAGTAAGATGGAGTGAAAACGCCGACTAAAGATAACCGAACCTGGACGTCCGGGAAAACAGCCTAGCCACTTCTGTTTGAAGTGCTTATTGAACAATGTATGTAATTATTATAAAAAAACGATATATTTGAGTACCACACATTGATATAGAAAAAAACACTATGCCAAAAATTTGCAAGCTATTTATGGGACTGGCAGACAGTTGCAACACTTAGAATGTTATCGAATATAAAATGACGACCTCAGTTTAAGAAAATATGCACGATATCAGTCAGCGGCAACTTTCCTAAAGAAGCAATTGTTCGAACAATGTTGTAACATTTTTACATTCGTTATGTTTAAATTGGTTTTTGCAAATGACCACAGTCAGGCCAAATACACCTCGATGTTGTTTCATGGACAATGGCATAGTAAATTTGAACAAATTAATCGTTAAACCGGTTTTTTCTTACTTATGTTTGAAAAGCAAAAGAAGCCTTGAACATAAAATTTTAATGGCAGCTAAATTTTTTGGGCTATTACTTTTATTTTAGAAAACAATTCTCCTTTGATTAAATTGACTCCAAACATGTTTTCAAAGATAATTTCTCCACCTCTGACATTGGGCCTAAGTGAAGAATATATTTTTGCCATTTCGTTAAGGAAAAAGGCGACAATTTTTAAACAAATGTTGGTGATGCCACTTGTGGCACCTTTCGAGAGCCTTTTAGAAGCAAGAGGACTTTCTGGATGTGTTCATAAGATTGCTAACTTAGTTAGTTTTCAAGCGGCGAATTCGATGTAGAATGGTGCGAAATTTGGTATGTGGAATCATGGTTTCAGCAGAGATAACAGTTTATTTGTTTAGAGTGGTCCATATTCGTCATACTCATAATTACAGTAAAAATAATAAAATAATTAACTGTGAATCGGCAATAATATGCCGCTCTGAAAAAATTAATCTTTACTACGTTACCGACACCGTGTCGTCGATGAGTTTCCATCAATTCGACAACAAAACATTATCGATTCAAAGAAAGGCTTCTTTTTACGTATCTTGGATTTTTTTGACTTGAGACGCAGCTATATTATATAAGGAAACTATGCACCAAATCAGAAGTGGCCGCGTACAAAAATTCTGAAATTCTGCAATTCCCTACAATGTAAAAAGTACTGGTACTGCGAACTAATACCAATTGAAATAAAGTTTTTTATTGCAACGTGAATTTCACTCTCTGACGTTATTTACCATTTACCGAATAAAAGGGAGTAAGCTGGAAATCAAAATTCGTTTGTTCTCTATTAAAGTTCGTAACAATATTTACAATTTCTGGGGTACGGAATGCATTGAGCAAAATCAGTTAAACTTGTACATCTAATAGAAATATAGCATATATAAAGCTTATATTGGAACACAGTTAATGTGTTTCTGATTTTTAAGGTGATAATATTTTGCTTTATTCTTCTGAGAGGAAAACATTTAACAAACCGTTCACAATTTAAATATGCTATTTAACAATATTTTCCCTAATTTTTCGCATGTCCAGAGTATTTCTAAAATTAAAAAGATTTCATTTATTTTAACCTAGTTGTCGTTTTCCCAGATTCCCGCATAAAGACATCCACAAGGCAACGTGGCAATGTGATCATAGCACAAACAACCAGATTGATTGATTGATTGATACTACAATAAAATGCTGATTTTGATGTTCCTGATATTACAGTGGCAACACATTCCACATTGTGTGTGTTGCGAAAACTGTACTTTGATATTAAAAACCGCACCCAGACAATCCCTGACATGACGACGAATGTGTCTGAGGGAAAGGATACTGCTTACAGGACAATGCTGTAATCAACAAAAATTAGCAACGCTGCGAATGCTAATGACAGCAAATGTTTTTAAAACCGGTGGCGATGAGCTAACAAACAGCATTCATCACCTTCTAAACACGATTTAGCCATAGGAATGCATTCCCGATGATTGAAATTTGACTGCATAATGTCTTTATTTAAAAAAGATTGGTGATCCTGGTGTGTGTGTATGTACAACTAAGGCTCTGTCAAGAATGATGTGTAAAAGAATAGAATCTATTCTAGCTGACCTGCTGAATGTGTATTCCGCTCCCCCAGCAGTAATATCACAGTAAGCCAAATGTTGATGATTCCCGTGAAGAATTATAATTTAGGGGTAAGCACCTGTATGCATCTGAAAACTGTACAAGGGAGACGGGTCTATCCGACTAATGGATGCCCTTTTCAAATAGTATAGTTAGTATAGTTGATATGGACAGGAATTCACTCGATAGAAAATCTGTGGCATATATCACAGCTCACAGACGCATCGCGGTTTGGAATACTAAGCAACCGATTAGATACCCTTATCAAACCGAATAATTTTTTCATGCTTATTTGTTCACATGCCCCCACAGAACACAAAGACGATGAGAACAAAAATATAATTATACCTTTACCCGAAGAAATGGAGGTATATATCATTTGGTACGGTCAAAAATTTAACAAACAGGAGAAAGCGTCTAAAAAGTATCTAAACATATTTTGGCCAAATGGTTTCAGGGCTTTTTAAGTTGATTGAGTGACGTCCGTCTGTCTGGCTGGCTGACTGCCTAAGTTATGGGCATGATAGCCATCGCAAAATTTCCTAAACTTGTCAGAACTTGGCACAGCCTAATAGTTTACAAGATCGTAGTCAGGAATTGTATATGTAAATGGCACCTCCTTACAGAATGAACCTAATTTCAGAAATTCTGTATTTTCCTGTAAGTCTACATTTGTTGACTGGAGTAAGTTAAATTTTGTCATTTACATTTGTTTATAATGCTTGATGAATTTGAAAAAATTTGCCATTAAATCTTTTCTGGTAACTCCACCACAAATGACACGTTTGACCTAAATATTCTTAGATTCATATATCGTACATGGTTGCATACAATTTAATCAAATTTGGTACAGACTGAGCGTTCTTCAAATCGAGTTCACAACATGGAAATGGTCAGTATTGCCACATCCCTTCTGACACCTCCCATACAAAGTGTCCGCTTATCCAAAATTAAACGTTTTCTCTGTAATTCGTAATTGATTGGCTGCAGCAGTCTCTGGGGGCATCGCCACGCCCCTTATTGTACCTCCCATACACATTACCGTTTAACGCATACATTCTTAGCTTAATATCTTTCTAGTAGTTGCACTGAATTCTTTCAATTTTGTCACACGATGTGCGTTTAATGAAGCAAGTTCTGGGAATGAGAATGGAGGGCATAATATTCATATATTTCATGCAGCTGCACTAAATTCTGTTTGATTTAGCACGTATCGGACATTTAACGAACTTATTTCTGGGAATGAAAATGTCGGAGTATTTTTTTAAAGAATCTAGCGAAGCACTTCCACTTCCATTCTGGCACCCCACACACTTTGCGCCAATGCAAAATGATGTTGGTTGAAGGTATATGTAGATTTATTTGTTCACCTGGCTGAAATTTCTGTACTGCTTTATTAATACCTTCATGCAACATACTATCGCCATAAAAAGTATCTGACGTGTCCATTCCGATATGCCCAAAATTGTGCGATTGACGATATTTTCGCGAAGAATTTGCGTCTTTGTATGATGACACCAGTGATGCCAACTTTGCTTTTCCCCGCTGAATTGAGCTGTTTTCGACCTGTTTAGCGCAAGCATTTTGGATTAAGCTTTAACCTTTCTTTCTAACTTTTTCCATATATTTTTTAGATTATTTTTGGCTGTTTTTCAGTAAGGATGTCATTACCATCTCTTTTAGCATAAACAAAGTATAAAATAATGGGTATTTCTACTTAAAATTATTACCTAATAGACCTCAAGAGAAGTCAAGTAATCTCAAAATTTTCTAGAACAACCAGATTCAAAACCCTTTTTATGTTGATGTGAAATAGCTTAGAGGAATTTTCACAAAGTACAACTATCGTAAGGTTTGCACAAGGAAACTTGAAAGATTTCAATTTATTCATACGAACTGTATTTGAATTTTATTATTAATAAAGAAAAATATATAAGGTTTGATGGAATGTATTCATCAGGAAAACCACATTTTTTATTTAAAGCTTTTTAAATGTTCGAAAGTTTGCACGCACATCAAAGAAAGCGCATCCAATGATTAGGCTTATGAAATGGCTATAAGACACCCAATAATTTTTAACAAATTTTAACGTTACTTTTATTCTTCTGCGTACAACAACTTAAAGTTCATACTTATGTATAAAAGACGTCGCAAAATATTCAACTCATCAAATCTAGCGGGGACCGCCCTGTGGAATATAGCTTTCAAATTTACTGTAGATGTTTATAATTAGTTTCGGCCAAGAATGTTTAAATCAATTAGGTACTTTCCATGTAACACAATATTGCCGCTTGTTCCAGTTTAGTAATGGGTATAAAGCACATACGAGTATTTAATTAATTGAAACGAATCGGAATATAATTATTTTTATTTTTATGATTTTAAAAATGAAATGGTTTTACAAATATTACAAATTCGGATCATCAAGTATAAAAATACGATCAATGGCGAAAAAAATTATCGGTTTGCATACTCTAAAAATGAATAATAAGGTACGCATTTGTGTCCTAAAGCAATTGCACTTCGGAAATCTAATTTAAATTTAAATATACTTTTTATCCAGGAAGAATTTTAAATATAAATAAATATATTACTTGCTAAGTTTAAACTTATGAAAGCAATAAATATTAATGCAACTCAATTCAAAACTACAACATATTTCTTGAAAAACAGTTATCTTTTTCAGGATTTTTTTAGCGTGTGTTAGCTTTTTTAAGCGAAAATGTTGCCTTTTTTCATCATAAAGTTCTGGCAATACCGGATGACTGATCAAAACGAAGTTTCCAGTAAAGATATACAAAAATCTTAGCATGAGAAAAACTGCGATGAACATGACTCTTCAAAAAAAAGCACACGCTGTTTCCGTATGCTGATGATATAGACATCATTGGCCAAAAACTGCGATATGTTGCTACAAACTTCTCAGGCATTGAGAAAGAGACGCAAAAACGGGTCTGGTAGCAAACGAAAACAAAACTAAGATATTGGCTTCGACAAAGAGTTTTCTCATTTGATATGTTGCGTGAACGTTTACAATTATAGCTTTAGAATGATGAATGAATTCATTTACCTCGTTCCAGCCGTCAGTAAAACTAATGACGCCAGCATGAAATTGAGGAGACTTGTATCACTTACAGACAAAGCCCTCTCTTGACGACTAGCAGATAATAGTCTTACCAGTCTTGCTTTTCAGTTCTGAGAATCTTCGAGAGGAAAACACTCCGAAAAAACATATGAACCCATCATCGCTAGCGGAGAGTGTGGCGTAATATTCGTGTGGAGCAGTGTGAGTCACATGCAGACATCAACTAAATCAAACGCATCAAAATATAACGATTGCCTTGGCTGGGTCATGTTGAGCGGAAAGACCCAAGGAGTTCACCACCAAAAGTCTTTGATAGTGCAATAGGGCAACATAAACTCAATTGGGATGACCAGGTTTTTAACCCACATATTATTAGTTTCTTATCTTTCAAGCAATTCTTAAACCGCGGTAACGTAAATGTTTGTCTACTGTTTTACGTTATAACGCTTGGTAAAAATAGAACAAATTATTCGGATAACCACATTCTTCTTAATACCTCCCAAACATATTGCACTAAACTCAGAATAATTCATTGAGATTTCCGCTTTTAGTAAACCAATGAAGATGGATTTCAAGGGGACATATGATTTAGTAAAAATAAGCAGGTCCTCTAAAACTTCTGGCGGAGGACTTCAGTAAATTATAATAATGATTATTTTATAGTGCGTTAATTCAAAACCCCTTCGACTCCTTCTTATAACATGCGATATACACGGAGCAATAGTTGCACTTATCCAAAATCGAAAGCTCTTCTAAACAGGAGTTAGACTGATCCTTATTTCATTCGACGTTTCGTCTATTTCACCAATTTGGGCTTAAAGTCACTTTCAGTTGAAAGCGAATTAATGACAGCAATAACAAACTGAAATAACACATATTTTGACTGTATTGATTCACGCGTGTTCGAAATACAATATGTTTGTTGCGTACTTTATTATAGTATGCATAATAGGAATTTATGTACGAGTACATAAGTAAATTAACGGGTAGGTAAGTTATCGAACATACACTCATGATTGTGAGCCTATGCACTAATAAGTTATATACAGAACCGTATGTTAAGTATGTTAATATGTCAACCAGCTACTATTGTTCTTCATATCAATGGTAAACTTCATTGTAACGAACAACTACAGAACGTTTACGAAACGAACGAAAGTTGGAACGTGATGTTAATAATGATGCGTTGTTGACACTGGAATTGGAAAATGGATACTTAATACTACTCTATAATTTTCCATTGGGTGTTCAATATTACACGATACTCGATCATGGTTTTCTATTGGAATGTTTGTAAAATGCTTTTGTTAGATTCGCTAAGCAATTAGTGTTATTATTTAAACAAATTAAATAGAGAAATGTTATGAATTTTTTATTAATGTTCAAAAATTTAACTCGAAATTATTAAATATCGAGCACCCCGAGAAAAAGAAGTCATGGAGCGTGTGGTAGCAGAATACTATTACAATTCTTATCCACACTACGTACTAAAGCTGTTAATGTATTGAGTATTTCGATACCGCATAAACGATACAGCCTGTTTTTATGGATACTCAATACTGAAAAATATCTACATTTTACAAAATGTATAAAATTGTTATTTTTTTAAATGAGGAACATGAATGCAACAGTGCTATCAGAGAAAAATTTGTAAATTTTGATCGTTAAACAGATACGATATTCTTCAAAAACACAAACATGCGGAGCAAAAACATTTCATACTAAACATCACAATATTCATCACAACTAGTAATCGAATTGTAAGGCAAATTTGACTGAAACTCCAATGAATATTCGATCATGTTGGTATGGAAGATAAGTACTTGCAATTTGACTACCATTCCAGTACTCATTTTTAAGATTTGTAGAATTTTGTAATGAAAACTAAAATTTTAACACATTCAATTATATTAAATTTAGGGAAACTGTATATCTGCATATTAAGCGTCAATATTTTGTTTCTTTACTGCGATTTCATATCATTGAATTTGTGCTCTACTATTAACTTTCCAAGAGATGACACTCTTCATTGATAGCAAAACTTTTCAAACATTACGCCATTATTGCTACTTTGAAGTAATATGTAAATTCTGGTGGAAATACAGAATAGGCATAGGTTGCTACCTTGTCCCTAGTGAAAACGTTATCTCTTTTGGAGTACTTCCAATTTGTTTGCAGGATACCTATGTTTGAAATCATAATCGAACAACGCTGATGCTATTTAGCGATACGAGTACTGACAAGAATCGTTCGCAAACACTTACGTGCAAAAAAGTTTTAAAGTACCCAGTAGTATTTAAACAATTTTAAAAGCGGTGAGTAGTATCAAAGTGAAGCTATCGACATTTTGCACATCTACTACGAACCGATTTTATGTCATAAATCGTACATATACACAGTCCTTGACAAAAAAGGAGTGCTCATCATGGAGAGCCTCGATGGTTCATTCCTGTTATCAAGAGAGTTTCGCTTTCGAATCCGATAGGACAATTATTTCGTGAAATTCCGTTTCCAAAATCATAAATATAGTTTCTTCATTTCGGTTATTTTTAATAATTGTATTGTTCCCTAATGCTAACAAAGTTTAAATTTAAACAAAACCACCAAAATCAAAACGATCAATTCGATATGACGACTCTCGTTAAAAATCCAAGAGACTTTATGTATTCCTTTTAGAGCTGAATTATTCTCGAACGGACTAGCTCCTACGAAGGATTTACTTTGGTGAATGGTGAGAATGAGTTCCTGATATACCATCCTTTCTCTTTTTCAGCTTTTTTAGTGTCTTTTGTTTTTTATTCGATCATTAATTTTTACCTTTCATATGGGTCAATTGTTGATGTCAGTTATTAGTTCATGGCATTTTACAGTTGTTTCGCAGCATTTTCGTTAAGAAGGATTTCGTGCCTTCAGCCTGTCAATGGTGTGTTTCTCAAGCATTTTAACTAGATACATTTTTGAACCCACATCATTCCTAAACTCTGGATGTCTGTCCCAAATTTATAAATTTATGTCCCAAATTTATGTTCTAGTCCGAAAAACAGGCGGAACCAAAATGAGTGACACATCGAAACGAACTAAAATTCGAAACTCTAATTATATCTCCTCCCAGAAGAACAAAGTTATAACCCATTTGATACGGCCAAAATGTAACACCCAGTAGGAAGCGTTTTTAAGTCGATTGAACGATGTCCGTTCAACTGGCTGGCAAACACTACAACTGCCGCGAACCTTTATGGAACTTCTTGAAATTTGGCACAGCCTAGTAGCTTCAAAGATTGTAGGAGGGGATTGTAAATAGGTTATATCAGCCCACACCCTGTGGTACCTCACATACAAATCACTGATTTAACCCATATATTCTTACCTCCATATCTCCCAACTGGTTCTACAAAATTTACTTCATATAAGGCATTTGGTAATCTATGTTCAGAGACCAAAAATGGCCGACGTTGCCGCGCCCATTCTGGTACCTCCCATACAAATTGACCGATTTATCAAAAATTGATTTTCCGCCGTAATCCCACATTCGTAGCCTGAAGTTATTTATATGTATATTATCGTCAATTGTACTGCGTTACAATACTGGGTAAAACGCGAAAACATTGACGGAATGACCACGCCGTATCTGGTACCTCTCATACAAACTTCCTTATTTAATTTATATATTCCTAGATTCGTGTTTTTCATTCAATTCCAACATATTCATTGTAATTGGGCTCGCATCAGGCATTTGGTAGTGCGAATGAAAATAAATAGCACTGCCACGCTTCTTACGAACTTACTTTATATAACCATGCGGATGAAAGTTGCCTGTTGTAACCGTCAGAGAATTGATCATTTAAAGGGATTGCCAAAATACAAAAGAAAATTTTTCTGAAACCTTGACTCCTCTTCCTCAATTTTCTCAATTTCTTCATACATTATATACTTTTATGATATCTACACAATTGTCTCTATTTTTTGAAATTTTTTCCACAATATGTAATAGCGGTTCTATGTTTACCTTTTACCATTATTATACATTTATTTCGTTTATGTCGTACTTGGGTATACTCGGTGCGCTTATTTGAAATTCCTTTGGAATTTTCCTTATAACATACAATGATAAAGTATGGAGTGGACTCGTATATCGTTTTCATACTTACAAATATAAATCAAAGTACATGGTTATCCATTTAGTGGTTTCAAAACCACCGATCTGTCATCTGAAGTGTTATTTACGAGTATTTAATGAAAGTTTTGCCATTTACGAATATGGATCGTTTAACAACCGAAGAATGCGTAAAAATAGTTAGAACTTACTACAAAAGTGATGATTCAAACGTGATTCAACACGACCGATTTTGACTTTATCGCATGAGAAACTTCCAGAAAACGTAATTCCACGTTTTGCCGACGTCAATTGGAGCTACGACAAAACTCGAGCTTACGCGGATAATCCCCAAACATACGTCCCGAAATGTGGTCAAAAACTACCTCAAAAGGATTCACTGCTACAACCAATCCAGAGGTGGCCATTTAAATGACATTGTATTTCGTACATAATTACAAGGTCCGAGGAATGAAATAAAAGTTTCATTGAAATAACAGCTTTGTGTGTATTTTATATACACATTACTTTCAAAACCGATACGATGGATAACCTTGTACAAGCACTTAAGGATCTTTAAGCATTTGTACAAATGATTTACAATATCATAAATTCAGCAGTGAAAGTACATTGTAGAATACCTCGTAAATAGTTATCCATGCTTGTTAATAAGTTTAAGGTGATTTGGATGTACACCTAGACTGCTTTTATGCGGGTTTTTTGCATGCAGATTTATTAATATTGTGCCGTTGTTATTAAATTTTTTGTGATGTCTAAGCTGACAACATTTCATTTGTGTTGTTCTATCATTTAACCGGAGTATAATTCGACCTTCAAAATGGTTGTTTGTAAATTTGTATTCCATGAATATAGTTAGTGAAAAATCACTTACAACAAAATATATCTGCTTAAATTATTGTAATTATGCTTATTAACATTGTAATTATTTTAAAAATGTGTCCGACTTTTCTTATAGTCTATATAAATAAAAATCAAATGCCGTTCGTTGGTAAGGACATCAGTTGAGAACGGCTGGACCGAATTGAATAATTTTTTTTTTAAATGTTTGTCGTAGTCCAACTTAGGTTTTTATGGAAAGAAAAATGTATCACGCCCACTTTTACGCCCACTTTTTTCGATTTATCTAAAATTGTAAAACGGCTACACCGATTTGGCTAATTCTTTTTTTAAATGTTTGTAGTAAATGTTTCCAGTGCTGCTACAAATATGGGTGGGATTGGACAAAGGGGCGTGGTACCTCCATACAAACCACAAATTAAAAATCCATTATTTCTGCTCCTGCT